>JAHWFO010003124.1:7507596-7535126 GCA_023313115.1 Rhysida immarginata
CCCCCCCCCCCCCCCGGCTGCTGTGACCATCATACAGCAGTCGTTAATCCAAGTTCATCCAGGGACCCAACTCGTCGGCCTCAAATCATACAGGTCCTGGATGGACGTATTGGATCGCAATAAATAAATTAAATAAAAAAAAATAAGTAATTTGAATTTTCTGATAAACAATCACTTTTTTACATCTTGAATTTTTTTCCGACGGAGGGGGTGGACCGGAGCGGTGATCCCCTCCTCTGGCTACGCCCATGAAAAAGTCACCTAACCAAAATTGGTCTAGCAACAATCCAACCTTCATTGTCTCCAACAATCGAAAAAAGTGATCGTTAAAATCCAAGTTAGAAACGAGGAAGTTTACATTGTTGCTAGACCTATCTTGATCAGATGGCTTATAAGTGCTGGAGCCTGTCTTTCTCGTTAGCCTCGTTAATATAATACACAATGAGAGATAACTGGTCAGATGACGTCATATTTTTTAAAATAATTAAAGTCTATTGTTATTCCAGGATCGAAATCTAAATTTTAATTACATTTAGCAATTTTTAATGTGTCGTAAGCGTCTAAACGGTTATTTTTTTCTATTTTTCGGATTAATTTGAAATTTATAATAGGTGATATTGGTAAAACACGATTACTATGACTTTTATTATTATTATTATTATTATTATTATTATTATATATGTTGCGCCCAAGTGGACAAAATTAAACCCCCAAACTATGAGGTTTGTCGATCTAGAAAGTAGTTAGTTAAAATAAGATGAGCATGTCGTATGTGATCATTACAGGGTTTTCTGTCGCATTTCCAAATTTTTTGACGATATTCTAGGGGAATGGCATTCCAATCCTTTATACAATTGAACGGAAAATATCTTTCTTTAATGGATGAAATGATGGACGGTGGTTGAATCAAGAGTTGGTTTTGTAATCGTGGACCACTAACAATCCAAGCTGTAATAAAGTTGGTAGGATGGGAATGACGGTAAAAGGCTTTAATCAGTTCTTTCAATTTAGCCAAGATGACAATTGTATTAAAGGTGGGAAGAGTTAGATCGTTACATATTTGCGTTATAGATTGTTGGACATAAATATTTAAGGCCGTGCGGATAATGTTGTGATATGCCACCTTCAGTTTCTCGAGTGCGTATTTAGTTGATATCGCCCATATTGATAGGCCATAAGTAATCTTGGGAATAATTTTTGTTTTTATAATGATAATGATTTCTTTCTTTGTAAGGGTTTGTCGTAATTTTCGAGTCAGAAAACGTAATCTGTTAAGTTGTACTAACAGATATTCCGTATGGGCGATGAAACTCAGATTACTGTCAAATATTATTCCAAGAATTTTCTGCGAGTTAGATTGAATGGGTTTCTTCTTGATAATCAAGATGGTGGTTTTCTCTTGGTTAATCATCATTCCTCGCGCTTGACACCATGTTTGAATTTTATCTATATCACTCGATATATCCTGGTTTACTTTACATTCCGAATAGTCCTCGTATATTTTCGTGAGGATGATGTCATCAACATATGCTCTCAATCTAAAAGAGAGCGATAAGTGGAATATCGAAGCAAGGAAGGTAGCAAAAAAGATGTTACTTATTACGGATCCTTGTGGTATTCCTCGTGTTGACGGATGAGAAAATTTATTCGGACTATAAGATAAGATATTAAATCGGTTAACAAAAAAGTCACGGATTAGGGCCAATAATGGGCCCGTAATACCATATGCTTCGATATCTTCAAAAAGCTTGGTCGTGAAACCAAGTTAAACGCCTTGGCCAAGTCAACAGAGACTATGACGAAAGTATGGTTTTTATCGAGCGCTTCAACCGCCTCTAGTAAGATGGTAAGGAGTAAGTCTTGAGTGGTCGTTTGAGGCCTGCCTCCATATTGGCTTTTGGGTATATGTTCCCATAGGTGTAGCGTCATAGGCGTAAATATAATTTTTTCAATAATCTTCGAGATGGATGGTAGGGCCGAAATTGGCCTGTAGTTTTTGATATCCTGTTCATTTCCCGTTTTATATATCGGGTAGATTGTAGCTAGCTTAAGTTCCTTAGGAAATTCAGCTGTATCCCATATAGTTTGTATAAGGTTGGCCGGCCAACAAATAATTGCCGCTATATCCCCAATGCCTTAAGACCTTATGGTTTAAGACGCCGTCACCAGGGTTTTTCTTAAGTTTGGTCAATCTTATGGTCCAATAAATCTCCTGTTGCAAGTTGTTGAGCAATCGTAATTCCACATTAGACCTATGGCTGGTTGCTTTGACAATAGTGGGTAAGCTTATTTTGAATGGGTCGTCGATCCATTTTAAATAGTCGGACGCATTTTCTGGTTTCAAAGTTTTGTTGCTCTTCTTTTTATCTCTCTGCACAAATTTCCACAAGTCAAAGTGATTATTAGTGGAGGCCAGATAGTGCCTCTTGGCTAATCTGATTTCCTGCTTATACTTTTTAACAATGTATTATTATGATGATGTAACAATGTATGACGTTTCCGTGCACAGGCAACACCACCTAAAGACAAGGCCTGAGCACGGAAGCGTCATATATTGTTACATCATAAAAAGTCATCTTTAATCGCATTTCTACTAATAATAAGCCATAAATTATGACTTCGTATCATGATGTAACAATGTATGATGTTTCAGGCTTTCTCTTTAGGTTGTGTTGGCACAGGCCTTCTCTCTACGAGGTGTTGCCCTGGCGCGGAAAAAAATCACCTGAACATAGTCCGACCAACAATCCAACCTTCATTGTTTTCAACAAACGAAAAAAATACTGATTGTTAAAATCCAAGATGGAAACAATGAATGTCATTGTTACTCGAACTACTACTGGTAAACTGACTTTTCCGCGCCAGGGCCTGACTTGTCTCTCTCATTGGCTACGATCAGTTACGATGCCAACGAGAGACAAACCTAGATACCCAAAAATCACCTGACCATCGGGGTCTGAGCAACAAACAACCTTCATTGTTTCCAACATACGAAAAAAAAAACTGATTGTCAAAATCCAAGATGGAGACAATAAAAGTTGGATTGTTGCTCGGACCCTGATAGATAGTCAAGTGACTTTTGAGTGCCCAGGCCTGTCTTTCGTTGGCCTCGATCAGTTATCTCTTCTTGTGTATTGTTTTAAGTTATGACGTCAAACGCACATTGTTTGCTTTACTTTTTGTCCTATATTTAAAAATTTGTTCAATATATTTATAATTTCTGCTATGTAACAGAAATGTATAGAAAATAAATGTTTGTGAACAAGAGGTATTTTCTTTTCATCATTAGGTAGTTAGTTTTTCTCGTTACGAGAAGTTTTTCATACGAAAAAGAAAATTTTTACGTCACTTCCGGTAAATTTTTTTCGTAACGCACGAGCATGAATAAATAGAAAACAGCCATTCATAGCTTAGATGTATACACGTATGAATGTATACATCTGAATAACGAGTGGTTATATTTTTCAGATGTAAAATTTTACGCAAATTTTACTTAGTAGCCGAAATGTACATTTATGATGTTCAATAAATTCATGTTGTGGAAAAGTGGGATCCACCGTCTCTCTGCATACAAGTATCCACAGACAACTCAGATCAGTAAATTATATTTTCTATTTATAATATTTGTTAACGTAAAATTTTACGTTTTCGTTCGAAAAATTTCTCTTAACGAAGAAAAGCTAACTCCCTATTATCTTTGCTATTATTAGCTATAGTTATCATAAGTATGATGTATATGAAGTTGAGAGTTGACATTTAGAGTCCATTCATAAATAAATAGGCGGCTAAATGATTAAATAGAAGAATATTTGTTAACGTCTATTAAATTTTTAATAGTTTCTCTGTATTAAATACTTTTTTTTTAATTTTTCAGGTCGTTTACGCAGTATAAAATTAAGAGAAAATACGCATTATTTTCGACAGTCTCTAAAGGAGATGGGTTTGACTGTATACGGTCATGAAGATTCCCCCGTCGTACCTCTTATTCTGTGTTTTCCTGCAAAAATTGTGTAAGTTATTTCTTTCTAACAATAAGCCTATCAAGTTTTCATTAAACACCAGTGACTTTCCTATAAGTCCATAGATTTCAAGTAATATGGGGAAAGGGGTACAATCATCATTAAAACAAAATTTTCATTTAATTTTCATTCTGCCATCTTGTTATGACAGACTTGCCATTTATACTTTCATGTTTTTTAAACTCCGTCGGGTTGCGGTTTCGAATCCTGCCAGGGCATGGATTTTTGTTTGTGTTGTCTCAGGACAGTGTTAGATATTAGTCATGTGAAAGAGCACAAAATAACCTAGATGATTATGCAACACGAACTAACCAATCAGCCTAAGATAAAGTATTTAATGAACCAGATATAAATTTCGAGGGTTATGTCTCCTTCATCAATAATATGTCTAAAATGAGACGGGATATGCTCGTCCTCTACTTATAAATTAAGAGTTCTCCCGCTCTTATTCATTCACATTGTTATCAATTGTCATATTGAATGCTTAACATCTCCGTGTAAATAACACCCTTCTATGTCTTGTCATGCAGCGAAGCGCATCTTCAGTTTGGCGACATGATACTCCTAACAATAACCCCTTTCCAGTTACGGTTTTCAAAAGGTTACGATACAAAACAATTAGACAGCACAAGAAATTCAATGTATAGTGATACTTCAGTAGAGTCCATTTCCACCATCCACTCTATAATTCTCGATTAAAAAGATATTTTTTTCCTCAGAATGAATTGGGAAAGAAAATTCTTTCGTTTCTGTCCTCCTCACCGGCTTCCAATATCCCGTTACATCGATGTTAAATCATATATTATAAGGAGAATTATTAGATTTGAATGTCTCTAAATCTATAATATAATCTAAGTTTTTATAAGGAAATTTATTTTTATTTTTTCTTCTAAAAAAGATGCTTTAATAAAATGATGACCGATTATGGAATAGCTGTTATTACCGTTGGCTTTCCAGTTTGCTCCTTGCTCAAAGGTCGGGCAAGATTTTGCATATCAGCTCTTCATACGAGGGAAATGTTAGAATACGTAAGTATTTGCATTTAAAGAGTTATTAATTTTTAAATAACATAAGTACTAGTTGAAAGAGGATATCATGTGATATATTAAAGCTATCAGTAAATTAAGTGATTCAAGAAGATTGCTCTTTATTCGTTGCTTAATATAGGAAGCCGAAAAAAAATCCAGTTTGGTCTCGTGTTTAGTTTTTCAGTGTTTTAGATAGAAATTTTTAATTTAATATTGAAGGGGAACTCTCGTCCGTTGCAAAAGACAGATATAAAAGAATCCCTTTTATGATTTATTCTAACATGAGTATAAAAAGTAAATTGTGCTACTTAAAATACCCTGAAATATACATGCAAATCACGTCACATGCCAATCCAGTTCTGTATATTTCACACTTGGCAATTCATTATAAATTACGATGGCTGAGTATATAGTTAAGGAATTGACTGCTAAAGCCAAGTGCTATATTCGTGCTAATGAGAAAGCTGCTGCTGCAGCTCGGCTTAACAAGATAGACATCCATACATGCAGAAATGTTTGAATTTCATTTTTGAGTGATCTATTCATCCGATTATTATGCGTTTTTTTATTGTGTTCATAATTGATACATTAAAATCGTTATTAGTAAAAAAAATTGTGCTCCTTAATTTATATTATTATAATCGGAATGAAATGGGGTGGCAATGTTAAAATTTTTAATGAATATGATTTTTTCATCTTCAACAAAGATGAACGTTGTTACAACAACACGTCATTACAGTCTGTAGAATAAAAGGAAAAACATAGCGTGAAACTATCTCCGAAACTAATGGACGTACACGCACATAAATTGGAACGATTAACGGGCTATGTACTTCCTGTAAACTATCCAAGTTTCGTGAAGATAGGTGGCATACAATCCTAGTTGCGAACAAAAGTCTATCCTGCGAACAAACCTAAAGAATCGAACCTACAGTAGACCACCAGCGACTTGAAATTTTGACTATGATCGACTGCAAAAGAAAATCAGTAATGTGTAACTGTTGAACTCCATTGAAGTGATCGTGTTCAATTAATTTTTGCGTTCAATTGTTACATATTGCTTATTTTTCTGTATAAAGGTGCCCATTTTTTTATTTCGTGAGATAGACTAAAATGAAAAAAAAGAAAATATATTTTATCCATAAAAGGAGCCGCCTCGCTTGAAATGAAAATAAAGAAAAGATTGAAGAGATCCGCAGACTTAATCGCGTATCAGTAAAGCAAACGTACATTTCAAGCCCATCGAAAAAATGACTTACTCAAGTGTCAATCGTTTCCTCGGTTTGTCAGAAGAAATGAAAGTGATTTCCGTTGCCTAGCAAATGATCGTGTGGAACATAACCGCACGATCTTCTTTAATTGCTATGGCAACCCGCAATCCCAGGCATCGAAACTCAGCGTTGATCGTACAAATGCATGACTTAATAAGAGTCTTTATAAACAGAAAAAATATTCTAAAGTTATCCTAAAAATTAATTGCAGCAAGAAACGCATATTAATTTATGAGATGGTCATTATCAGCTTGACGCACATTTATCTGGAAATTAAGCACAAAGAAAAGAACTAAAAGCGGTTTGCTAATACTGCAACAAGTTATTTTATTGAAAACATAAATTGCTTTCGCTGTAAAAAAAAAATACAGTTTTTCTTAAAATACAGTACATGTTTATTGCTGGGACTCCAAATGAATTTTTTCTACTTAATTTTTATAATTCAAATGACTGTCTCATTTCAACAGACATTGAAGTTTATTTTAACAAATGAACTAAATTTTTATTTCTTCTTTCAGACGTTGAAAGCCATTAGCGAAATAGCAGATTATTTAGTACTGAAATGTCCCAAGAAGCAAAAAAAGTACACTAAGATGAAAACTGAGAACAACAACAACAATGAAAACAACAACTGTCTCAAGTCGGATGTACTGAAGCGTTATCATTATGGTTAACAAAAACAAATAGGTTTATTTTTTTTTTTAACCGTCTCAGGGTTTCAACCATCTGCAGATGGAATCGATATTCTTGCATGGAAGACGCAAACAAGTAAAACCGTTAAAAACTTTTAACGTACTTAGACATTAAGCTATATTCATTGTGTTAGTGTTGTGTGATAGATTCGGGGGTGGGGAACCGTTTAAAGAAAAGACAAAATATCTCACATTCGTACATAAAAAAGTTAAAATTCTAACTTCTTTTTTGAAGAAAATGTGTGCAATATTTTTATACTTTTAAAGAAAATTTACTCTTTTATTAATTGCAATAATCATAAAGAAGAAAAAAATTAAAATGTTAATGATTATGTTAATGATAGGAAATCAGAAAACAGGATTCTTTAAAGTAAATTGAATTTTATCGTAACTTTTAATATAATAATGCATCCATTGAAAATTTTAATATTTTTTATTGTTGGCAAATTTTTGTAAATATTTAATGTTCAATAGTTTTAACATTTATTGCTTTTATATGAAACCTTAAACTAATTTATTTTATGCTTTCGCAAACTAAAACGCATTCGAGCAACCCAAATTATCTATTATTGAATCCTTTTTGAAATCAATTTCTTATTTATTTTGGATACACAAAATATATATTTTCAGCAGAGTTAAATGTTTTTTTATTTTTTCATTCAATCTATTTGGCAAATACGCGTTATTTAATCATAATCTCCCCTCCCCCCCTGTAAATATACAGTTATATTAAATGTTATATTGTGAATAAGGTTAAGTATATAATGAAAAAAAAGTTTTATTAGCGTTAACTGTTTTGTAAATGTGTGTGTTTATGTCAAAATTGACTTCTCCTATCCAATTTACTTTTACTCGTATATCAAAATAATTTTATATTTGTATATGAAAAACATTTTTGTCTTTGAAATATTTATTATCATTTTTGTCGCCTTTACTTTAATACTAAGAAATATTTGTCTCTGTATAATTAAACTCGTTAGTTGTAAATGATTAGAGATAATTCTAAAAATAAGTAGCATATTTTAATTTAAAACTCAATTGCAAATAAATAGTAAATTTTATCTTAAATACTGTATTAATAAATGTAGTCATATAATTAATTTTAAATGTTTTCTCTAGAAAAAAAAATCACCGTTTTAGATTTTCAAAATAGACTTTTCATTTCCTTCTAAAATAGCTTTACATTATAAGTAGCGTTTGTAAAATTTTATATCTATTATTTTATTTTTCACTGCTAACGATAAAATTATTCTGTCGCTCTGTATCTCTTATAGAATTAATAATAATATTAAAATAAAGTTTTTATATTTCCTCTTTAACGCTGCGATCTGTTGTCATTTTCATATTAAATTGTAATTAAAATTCGAAAGGCATTATAGTTGGATTTTTACACACAAACTAGGAGAAAAAAATTCCAGAAGTGTAGAATTTTTATTAAAAGCTAATCTATTTTAATTTCTTCGCTTCAGCATATACAGAGTGTTTCAAAATTATATATACTGAAATTTCAGAAAAAGAATCTACATAAAAAATAAGATATAAATGTTTAATTTAATTTAAACATAAGTTCAAAAATCAACGGTTTGGAGTTGTTTTCCATTCAAAGTGGCACTATTTTATAAATCCGCGTGACGTCATAAATGTGAAGCCGAGGCCAACGAGAAACAGGCCAGGGCACTCAAAAGTCACCTGACCATCCTTCATTGTCTCCATCTTGGATTTTAACAACCAGTGTTTTTTACGTTTGTTGGAAGCAATGAAGGATGGATTATTGCTCGGACCCCGATGGTCAGGTAGCTTTGAGTGCCCTGGCCTGTCTCTTGTTGGCCTCGGTGTGAAGCTTTGTCAGTGAATCCGCTTCAAATCACAGATGATATATTTAGTTTTAGATGCCACGCTTCACTAATTCAAAGATGGTAGATATGCACTTGGTATGAGGCGCTGACAATGGAAATGCACATGATGCAGTGAGAATTTATCGTGAACGTTTACCTGGAAGTGTTATACCAGATCACCGAAAATTCATTCGTTTGCATAACCAATTCCGAGAATCTGGTTCATTTTATGCAAATAGGCATAACTCTGGTCGGAATAGGGATACAAGGACGCCTGCATTTGACCAAGAAATCCTTAGACAGGTAGAGGAAACTCCCCAAACAAGTGTCTGCATAGTTGCTCGACGTATGGGGATAAATCATAGTCTTGTATGAAGATTTCTATACGACGAAGGACTACACACATTCATTTTCAAAGGATCCATAACTTAGAGCCTCGGGATTATCCAGCACGTAGAGATTTCGTTCAGTGCTTTTTGCATCGGACTGCGATTCAACCTGCCTTTCCCAGTTAGGTGCTGTTTACGAATGAAGCAACGCTTACACGAAAAGGAATTTTCAATTTTCATAATTCTCATATTCGGACATTTGAAAAATCCTCATGCCACAATGGTGGTTGGCATTCAAGAAAGATTCTCTGTTAAAGTTTGGCCTGGAATCGTCCATTATACTGTTATTGGTCCATATCTCTTTCCTACCCTCTACAGGAAACGTTGCTTGAATTATTTAAAGGTTAATCCCCAAATATTAGAAGTGAAATGTGGTTTCAATACGACGGGTGTCCAGCAAATTTCAGCTATGCAGTATGTGACTAGCTAAACATCAATTTTGTTCGAGGATAACAGTGACTGCTGGAAATGTTCGGGAAATTGCTGGAATATTTAAGAGGGTTCGGCAGTCAAGCGTGGTTCCCACTAGCAGAAAACAAAAGAGCAGAAATCAGGGCGTATTGTTTTCTGTCTTTTGACTTTCTGCTCCTGGAGGTGTCCCACATAGAAACTCAAAAGGATGAGACAGCAGATGTCAAGGTCTATAAAAGTATACTGGCTAGAAGAATATAATAAAAGATGTCTGCCACCACAGCGCCATCCTTTGTTGTAATTTGGCATTCTTGCCCAACACAAATGCATTGCTACAAAGCCGTCGATCGATCTAAACGGTCGGCTTTAAATGCGCACACTTCGTTCATTCTTAATCAATCGTCATATCGAATTTTTGTATTCAATTGTTGTTCACACAATTTAATTTGATTAATTCAATTTGTATTAATAAATTTATATTTCGCACCTCTTCTATTAACGTTTCTACATCATTTTTATTTCTCGGCCTCTTCACCTTCGTGAGCTGAGCGTCTGATATTTTATTTTGTGTGTGTGTGTGTGTGTGTGTGTGTGTGTGTGTGTGTGTGTGTGTGAGAGAGAGAGACAGAGAGAGAGAGAGAGAGAGAGAGAGAGAGAGAGAGAGAGAGAAAAGACGTCACTGTGACGTCACTGCAGAGATATTGAGCAACCGCTTCTGCCCTGCTTTCTGCCATAAAAATTGAGCTCAGGCCAACTCCAAAAAGCAGAAATTTTCAGTCGGGCAGAAGAGACAAAAGCAGGAAGTGACGCCATAAATTTTTCTGGTTTGTGGTTTCTGCTGTTGTTTTTACGCATGTGGGAACCACGCTTCACTGTTACGTCGAATTACGGCCTGTAATACTGTGGCAGGAGGCCACTTTGAGCATTCACTTTGAACTTAATATTATTAGGCAAGTTGTTTACTCTTCTTTCTTCGAGCCTACCCTTTATAACGGCGTTTTAAAGACTTTAAAAGGTGCGGAGTGATACCGTTATACTTTGAAGTACAAAGCTTTATTACTCAAAAATCGTTGACTTTTGGAGGTATGTTTATTGGACATTTATATCTTACTGTTCAATGTAGATTCTATTTCTGAAGTTCGACAGAAAATTTTGAAACTCCCTGTATATACCCTTTGCCCTGTATATATCCTTTGCCTCACAAGCAATTATTGGAAGCGTATGTAAAATGTAATAATAGTTTTCTCATTAACCGATCCCCGATATTGAGAATTGAAGGGTGAACGGACTGATAAAAATCAAAGCAGATTAGGAGATAATTTTCATGGTCAAGACTATCGTGTTTAATGCATAGAGAAGTAAAAATTGTTTAAGTTGATTCCCTTCAATTCTTGAGCCAATGATGGATTCATGAATGCCAGAATTCATCTGTCGGATGCTTGCAATTTGTTCCTACTATTAGACAACTTTGAAAAGTGCAAAAATTTTACTCAACACTGAACAATCTGTAAAGTTGTGTAAAATAGAAAATTTCTACATAATACTCCTTCTGGTCACAAACGCAAAATCTGTAGGCATGGCCTGCCCGAGGGCGATAGGAACGGTGCGACTGCGTGTGGTTCTGCGCCTTGATTTCCAACCATTTTTCTTAGAATCAAAAGCTAGATAGATAGAAAGTGCTTTTGCCTGCCTAGTGCGATAATTTTCTATTTCTATTATCTATCTCATTGCGTATATTTCTGTAATTATGTCCACAACTTTCTTTATCTTCTTAACTCGCCTTAAATGGTTCTTCTACTCGATCGTTCTTCTCTCAATGTTTTATTCAGTTCTAAAAGCTAATTAACATCTTTTAGGAAACATTTAATTAGATCTTGATTTATGTTGGAAATTTCATAGCGCAATTTTCATATTTCATATATAATTAATTAAATTATATAAATTACGTTTCAATTTGCATGATATTAAAATGAATTACACATATATTTGTAAATAATCAAATTACTTCAAAAATATAATTCAATTTCGAGCTACATGCTAACAACTTTGATTCATTAAGATGGAGGCAAATTCGCCAAGTATTTATACGTAAAATAATTTCTATTCTTGAATCTGATTTGTATATTCCTTTTCAAATCAGAAAGAGGCGTTAAGGAAAATAATAAATTTAGTAAGCTATTTCGTGGCTGGAATTGCTAAAATTTACGCATTTACGAAGGGTCTAGTAGAATGGTTGCCATGACACCCCTTGTTTTATTGATCTCGCTTCTTAGTTACATTCGGGTAATCAACACAAATTTAACGCCTGACAAAGAATGCCCATGAAATTGGGAACTCCATCTCATCAAGAATGCAGTCTTCTTTCTTTCATCCATCGAAGCTCTTCGGGTTTCGTTCGTGAATCAAATAAGGGAGTTTATTAGTAAAGCAAATTGCACAACGCTTTTTCTATCCCTTTACATAACCACTTGAAAACGGTTAAATCTTAAGTAAAAAAAAAAAAAAAAAAAAAGAACACGCCTCTTTCAGTAAGGCAAGAAAAATTAAAAAAGAAAATCGAAAATACCGAAAATTTATTGCCGCCTTTTTTTTTTTAACAACGATTTCAATAAATTATTAGTGTACAGGTTTCTTTAATTCCGCTTGCATAATAAAACAGTTCATGTTTTTTTAATGTACTCTAATGAGGATGATCATGGAATGTGCTAATATAATTGAACACGCTCTGCGTTTAAAAATTAAAAGCTTCATAGTTTTATACGAAAAAACTTCTACCTAACAGATAAAAAAAAGGTAAAGGGATTTTTTGGGATGCATCAATTACCAATTGCAAAGTTTACTTCAGTTAACATAAGCAAACTTTACAAACATATGATTTGCTACAGTAGAAAATGCTCTCAACCATCATCATCTGCTCAGATGACACAATACTTTTTCTAGCTCTCAATCTGTGCAACTGATTTTAGCACCAGAAACAATTAGACGTCGCCACTTTTATCTTGAAATTTTAGAATAAAAGTTTCAATTAGATTTAATCATATAAAAAATCTTTACCAAGACATATATCAGTCGCGATTTTATTAAACGCGTTTCTATATAATTACCAGTAGTAAAATTTCGTAGGCCAACTTAACTGTTCCGCCTCAACGGAGCGTGCTATACGCTGGATGCCACCTCAATATAGTTAAGAAACGAGTATAAAAGTTATCACAGAAAACGCTATTTGCTCCCATTATGTTTCTTTGTGAAGTTGTGTAACGACCGACTTGAAGGAACAAATTTCGGCCTAAACTTTTGTTTCAAATTGGAGTTGAAACATGAGTCTACAGTTATGGCTCTGAAACGAAATAACAGAAATCGTCTTGGCGGCGGAGGTTAACGAATTCCTCAAAGATTAATAATTTGAAAAAACAAAAACAATTTCAACTTTATATAAAATACAAATAAAGTTCACAAATAACAACAATAATAATTATAATACTCACAAATAATTTTTCCAAATTAATAAACAATTTTTTAATACTTTATATGTGATTAAGCGTAATATCCATATTGGGAGTTTGTTAAAAATCTGTGGGACGTAATATTCTTTTTCTCTTGCACCATGTAAGTTAAAGATTCAATTCCTGAGTGTGGTTACTATATGACTGATGACATCTTCTTGAATAATCACGTGGTTCCGGCCATGTTCGATGACATGAGGCTGAAAATAATATTAATTTCATAATTCTTGATGAAGTCAAGGTGGCATACAGTGAAGCATCCCTGACCTCAAGAGTTTTGGTACTATACAGGGTGGTCCATAAATCTGTCCCCCCCTTTTATTTTTTGAACCGAAGCAGATATGTCAATTTTGATGAATCCAATGAATAGGAAGTTGTGGGTGGCCTATCCCATGGTGCACTTTTCATCATCCCAAAAATGCAAATTAGGACACATTCAAAATTTATCTCAAAAACCGTAAGGGATAGAGAAAAAAACCCAATTGCAAACGTGTTCAGCATAAAAAAACAAACAAAACAAAAAAAATCACCCAAATCGGACCAACCAATCACCCACAATCACTGCACAAACAGTCACACTGCACAAGGAAAACTGAATGTTGATATTTCCGCCATGTAAAGCATGCAAATCAAAAAATTAACATAAATTACCATACTCGCATTCACTTTCATGCGGAAAAGCAAATAAAAGGCATGTTTCAGCACACAGAAGACAGAACAATTCCAGGATGGCAAGCTACACTGTTCCGGAAATGGTCAACATGATCTTCTGATTGTGGGTGATTGGTTGGTCCGATTTGGATGATTTTTTTTTGTTTTGTTTGTTTTTTTATGCTGAACAAGTTTGCAATTGGGTTTTTTTCTCTATCCCTTACGGTTTTTGAGATAAATTTTGAATGTGTCCTAATTTGCATATTTGGGATGATGATAAGTGCACCATGGGATAGGCCACCCACAACTTCCTATTCATTGGATTCATCAAAATTGACATATCTGCTTCGGTTCAAAAAATAAAAGGGGGGGACAGACTTATGGACCACCCTGTATATTTGTATTGTCTTCTTAAACCATATTGAGTTTCTCTTTTAACTAAATATTTTTTTGAAAAAAAATTTTCTATAATTATCAAATACTCTATCAAATCTGTAACTTTTTGTATTCCTAATTTTTTATAAGTATTTAATAAGCTGTTTTTTTCCAAATGTGTCTCAGCAACCATTGATTTTATAATTCTATCTTGCAAGTCTTTTACTTTTGAAAATTGTGTTCCATGATGATAAACCAACAGACCATAGCGTATTCTTGATTCAAAGTGTGTATGATATAATAATTTTCTAACCCTTAGAGGACAGTAAAATTTAACAAAAAACATCAAATATAAGATTTTGCGTAATTTTGACACCAAATTATTAATGTGAATATGCCATGATAGATTGGCATCGATATCTAATCCTAAATATTTTATGTTTTTAACTTCTTGGATTTTTGGACATTTACATAAGCAATTATCTTTTCAATCCTCCATGTTCTCCATACACACCATTTTATGAAAAAAACCTTTTGCGTCAAGAAATTATCATATTGTTTATGTAGAATTATAAATTTCATTAAGTGTGTTTTATTCAGATTTAAACTCATCTTATTATTCTTTATCCATTTAATTGTTAGAGCTAAATTTTTCTGCGTATCTCTTAAAACTTTATCTTCATTTTTATGCATAGTTAGTAAAGCAACATCATCTGCATATATATAAAATTGTGCATTAGGGACATAATTGGGTAGATCATTTATAAAAATGTTAAAAATTATGGGACTTAATATTGACCCTTGAGGAATACCATTTGTGATTTCACAAACTGAACTTTCAGAATCATTTACCTTAACCTTTTGCATTCTATTGGTATACATTCCTTTCAACAAATTTAAGCATTGTCCTCTTATACCATATTGTTCTAATTTTAAAAACAAAATATCACGATTCACCAAATCATAAGCTTTATTTAAATCCATAAAAATAACTGTTGAATTAACACCATGATGAAAGGATTTGTTTAATTTTTGTGTCAATTCCATTAATAAACTTTGGGTTGACATTTTTTTTCTATATCCATATATTTCTTTACCAAAAATATTGTTCTTTTCCCAAATTTCCTCCAGTTTTATTTTAATCCAATGTTCAAAAATTTTTATAATAATAAGTACATGAAGTTCAGGGCAACACAAAAACAATATTCATCTTATTTTTATATCGAGGGTATATCCACAAGGAATTTATTCCAGAGGATGACTAGGCTGTTCTACTGTTTATTCTGAGTTGTCTTAGGGAACAAGCGACTGAAACATCCCGAGATGGGGAACAACAAATCTTAGGTGTTGCGTCATTCCTCGCTCGTTGGTCTTCGGTTTTTGACTTGAACGAGCACTACTATCGTTTACCACCTTATAGATCCAAAAATGAAAATGAGGCTAAACAGGAAAAGACTGATGCGGTAGACAAGATTAAGATGATAATGCGGGATAAGCTGAAGGTAATGACAGAAAACGACTTCCAAGAATTAAAATCGCGATAGGACCGGTGCATCAATGTAATAAGAGCCAAGGAAATCATTAATCAATTACGTAAGTGTCATGAATATATTTAATGATGCGCAGTGAACTTATTCAGACAGAGACGGGGATAAAGTCAAATAATAATCTGATATTTATTTCTGGCGAAATCTATACAACTTGCACAGAAATAACAAATAAAGTTATGTAGTTAAATTTTTATATCGTTAAATCATTATATTAAAGTTCATATATTTCTTTATAAAGATGAGGGATAAGATGTCCGGGTTAGCTTGACCTAGGACGATAATACATGTATTATCGTCCTAGGCTTGACTACCACACAATCACTGAAATGCGGCGTTTTCAATTTTGCCCTCGCTGGCCTGCGGGACAAGATACTAGTAGAATTGAGTCACGTCCATTTGTAGCCTTGGATTTGGTTTTACCTAGGCTAAAAACTTCGTTCGGCGGGCACCTAGTAAGGGCGAAATACACTTAATTAATATATCATATAATCACTATAATTGAGGAATGACATTCACTTTTTCCTTTATATGATAGGGTGAATAGTTAATGATACCTATTCCGATGCACTTAAATTTCACCACATTAACTGAACAACCGGCCAACGGCCCAACTCATTTACGCTAATGTTTGGCCTGGTTCACTAAATCATGGACCAGTAGCATTGTCGGATATCATACCGAATCGCACACTAAGTTCCAAATATGCGGTCACTTCCCACGGCCGCTAAACTTTAATTTTGCTTCCCGCTGCTATTTCGCCGCGATAAATTTCAGTGAATGTAACAGCACTCACTTGCACTGGCCGGGCTATTAATAAAGACACTTTTGTGATATGAAATACGGAGTTAGTTTGCAGAGGCTGAGAGGGGGCATAGCCGGTTCAATATTAATTCATACTTTTGTGCATAAATGCCACTGACCTTATTCTTTGCTACGGTCCCTGTTGCATTCTCCGACACAGCGACGGGTAGCGTCCTCGCTCCTTCATGGATAACCGAGGTCGTCTCTACAACTTCTCTTTCCCGTTCTTCTAGCCACTATACTCGAACTACGTCGTTCTTCGCCTATGTCTCGCTCACGCTCCTCCATTTCCCACCTTCCTGCATTTCTTTCTCTCGTACTCCTTTCCGCTTTCCACGGTCACTGCATCTGGTAGCAACGGTTCAATTGAGTTCACTCGTATGTTCGCCCGCTTATCATCGAGTGGTGGCTCATCATCTCCTATACGACCATCTCCGCTCTTCTTTATTCTTTTTTTCCCTCCATCCCCTTTTACATTTACCCGATCCTCTTTCCGGGTTCGAGAATGAGACAAAAGTCCTTCCGGGTCGCGTCACCTGCTCGTCACACGTTTCGCTGTATGACGTAAAACATGTGACAGTAAGTATACAATTTTTGATAAATATTAGAATGTTCCATAATTATTGGCCGATAGTTAAGGCCAAGAAAATTGAAGAAAAAACAGCATGCACAATACCAATCTTCTGGTATCACTAAAGACGGGTGTACAGAAATCTGGCAGCTATGGGTAAGGATTAACAAAAACTGGATACCGGGTTCCACACGAACTCGCCGAATATAACCAAAACTGCATCTGGGAACACACTTAAGAGCTAAGACTAGCGCTCTCCTTTTGCATCAGCTGACAGGAGAAAGCGAACAGTGCAATGGTTCAATAAAGGAACTACCGAAACAAATACCCAAGCTTCCATGATGGAGCACGATCAGATGTGTCTGTTGGAAGCGGAACAGGACAGCTGGGCGATGAACAACTGGGCGACAGAAACTTAAGTGACTCTCTATCGACACACTTAATGAATTTTAACGTCTCAAACATTGAAGCTCGTATAGAGTGGATTTTTTTAATATTTAAATCGGATCGAAATATTAATGAATACATGTCAAAATTTATTACATCTGCGGTTTTAAAATTAAAAATTTATATTTTATGTTCATTTCATATTTATATATTATCTACGCAGTATAGCCAAGCACGAAGAAATATTAGAGATATTTTATTTCATTCTAGTCTTTGTATTCTTATGTTTGATTTATCTATTGTTTTTTTTAAAGTTTTATTCTTCTTATTCTTTTCGTTCATTTTATAATTTTTCATTTCTCTTCCTATACTTAACGATTCTTACTTCATTATACAAATTTGTATTTTTTTCTGAATGCCAGCTTTCATTTCTCTTATTTTTCTACAAATACTCTCTCCTCTCTTTGCCTTTCTATTTATGACTCCCCTCATAAATTCCCCGTTTTTTTGCTTTACACATGGTCTTCATCTTCTCTCCTACTCTTGGCCGGCCAGGTGGCCGAGAGGGCTAGGGCGTAGGCTCTCTAGCTCTCGAGTCCGCCTGACTGTGGGTTCGAATCCCGCCGTGGGCATGGATGTTTGTGTTTGTCCCGGGCTCCGTACAGATATAACTTGTGTAAAAGGCGCAAAATAACCTAAGTAGTCGACGCCTTAATTTCTAGAACCCCCCCCCCCCTATCCTACTCTCTCTTCCTGTCCACTGCTCTCAATAGTTTCAATCGGACTGGTCTCAATATTTTGAAAATACAGTTGCAATTCTAGTAATTGCAATAAATAAATAAATTAAGGATACGTATTCAAAATTTAATCATATACTAATTGTGTGCTGGAATATTGTGTTTAACATGCCCTTTCATCATTTGGATATTTCGAACACTTTTTTTCCGAAATTCATCATACTGGATTTCAAAGAATTAAAAAAAAAAACAACTTAACAAACATACTTAAGATTTATTTTTCTTCAGTATTCAGAAAACTGGCATTCAGATAAAAATACAAATGTGTATAATGAAGTAAGAATCGTTAAATATATAGGAAGTGAAATTAAAAATTATAAAATAAACGAAAAGAATAAGAAGAGCACTACTGATGTATAATACAATGGGAAAAAAAGTAGATAAACGAAAATAGAACATAAAAATAAAAAGACTGGAATGAAATAAAAATCTTTAATATTTCTTCATTCTTGGTTAGACTGCGTAGATAATATTGAACATGAACATAAAATATAAATTTTGACATGTATTACTTAATATATTGATCCGATTTAAATATTAAAAAAAAATTCCGCTCTGTACGAGCTTCAATGTTTGAGATGTTAAAATTCATTAAGTTTGTCGATAGAGAGTCACCAAGTTTCTGTCGCCCAGTTGACATTCGCCCAGCTGTCGCGTACCCTGTTGAAAGCATGCAGAAAAATTACCGTCTTGAAGTATGAGATCCTCCCTCACTCTGCGTATTCAGCAGACTTAGCTCCATCAAAATTTCATATGTTTCACTATTTGGACTGCTTTTTGAAGGACAAACGTTTCAACTGACCAGGATGCTATGCTTAATGTCGTCAGCGATATCTTAAACCAGCGTGAGCTAGCCAACATCTGCCATCGCGGCATTTTTGCACTGAAATCATATTGGGCAATACGTATTGTTGCCAAGGGTAGATGTGTTTCTGAATAAAATAGATATTTTATAAATTTCTATCCGACTCAGCTAATAATCCTAATAATCCACCAATAAACAACCTGATAAATTCCGGGAACTTTTGGCTTGCTTCTTACAGTAGCTATACCGGTAATTTGTAAATTCTGCTTTTCTGTCTACTAGTAAATTAAAGTCCACTTACTTTACTATTTTGTTTCCCCTTTTAAAGTTGAGGCTAATTATTAAATTTGCTATATTTTATGTGTGCATTTCCTTACATTGTTTAAGAATCCAAACTGAACAATTTGAGGACAACTTTATTATCCTAGAGAAAATGTCGATTTAGTTTTGCGGATACTAATATTCTCAACACGACTCTGGACTTTGCAGATAGCATCCTGCACCGAAGGACGCTTCTCCATTTTACATCCGACAGAGATAGAATCTGGGCCTATTGCATCCAAAGAGAAAAATGAGAAGGACATCCTTTACCATCTCCGGTTAGTAACATTTTTTTCAGTAGCACAAATAGTATATGCTTGAATGTATATTTTAATGTTTATAAAAGTTCGAAAGGACTTTGAACAGAAGTCTAAACGGAAAACGTGTAAATAAATAAGCCTCCGTTTTTTAAACTTTTTGTTTTGATTATTGAAAACGTAGAAATTAATCCCATTAATAGACCAGTTTTTAAATTTCAACGCACATGATTTTGAATTCAACATAAGCATTAACTCATTTATTATTTTCCTTTTATTTTAGAACCTTATGCTGGTAAGAAAATTGTCGTTAAAGTATTCTTTAGAAAGTGGACTATTTATAGATCCACATTTTTATGCAAGCATTTTCAGAGGATGGTATAAAAATTTAATAGTCACTTATATCTGCTAAGAAATGTCAGCTAAGTTTTATTAGTTTGTTTTTTTATTTTAAGCTTCGGATTTGAAGAGTCAATCTTTCCCAGATGTATTAAGTTTTCGTTTTATAATTTGGATTCATTTAAAATTAAAATGCTTGAAAAACCCAACAAATAACCGGCAATCGAATTTCCATGTGCAGTAAACGTTTGACGTCATCGTCGTTTGGTCGCACGGTTCCCATGGCAACTGTTGTGATGCATTCAAAATCGAGGAGCCGGGACCTCCGTCCCCAGCCACCCACCACCCGTCCGTCTATCGTTTCACGGCGGCAGGTGACGCTCATTCCTCGCTTGTCTAACTTCGACGGCTCAACCCATTGACTTCAAATGGCACTGGAAGATCCCCAGTGAAATATGGACTCCTTGAGAAATTTCGTGGTTCGTTTCCTTGGAGAGCTTAAGGGGGGGGGGGGGATCAAAGCATAAAAATAGAGGAAATCATAAAAACGTTTCAGAACATCACTCGGATCTTTTTACAAATCCAAGACTTGCGACGGAAGTTTAAGCACAGGAAGTTATGAATTAGGAGAGGAAAATTCGCCTAAATTTGCCTGTAAATTTAAACGGAATATTTGAATTTAATAATCTACGTAAAAGAAAGAAAATACACAGAAAAAATGTTTATTCTTGAACGCTTCTTTTTCTGCGTTTCCATCAAGTTTTGTCGATTACTTAAGTTGAAACTAGCCAGTTTCCACTAGTTGATTACTTCAGTTGAATGGCCATGTCATTTCAGTTCCACGACAACTCGAAAGATGAGAGGAAATAGTGTCTGCTAGGCTATATCACAGTTAACGATAAGGGTTGCAGCGTTTATGAAGCGTTATCAAAACGGGCGATGAATACATGGCATTTTTTATCTTCATGCTATCATCAAATGCAACGCCAAGCGTTACTCGGAGGCCATCAACATCTCACGCAAGGAGAAACTTCAATAGGGCAGGCCGAATTCTGCTCTACAGGTCTCCTTTGTCCTCTTTGAGTTACAGCGGTCATCATAGATCATAGATCTTGCGAAAACATCCATGATTGTGGAGAGCAAAAATCAGATGTCAATGAATGATGATCATTCGGCGTTTCGAGGAATCCTTCTTCAGTAGAAGTTCACCTGACGTTCATAGTATACCATGCACACCCACTATTGAAATCTTCAGATTTAGCGCTATTTGAAATGATTCTCTTTTATTTACTTTCGTTTTTCTAAAAAATAATGTGCTTGGCATTCTCTACATAATAAATACATAGTTTCGAGTAAAAACAGGATGATTCATAAGCCCTTCCGGGGTTTCGGAAATCGAGAAAGATAGAACAGTAATCAACAAAGTTATGTTTCAACAACATAATGCATCTTTCTATAGGGATGCTACCAGTCGGGCGTGGCTTAGGAAATTACTTTTCTGAGTTCAGGACCAACTAGTGGCGCAAGGTATACGGAAACTTTAGCCTATTGCCAAAAAAAATACAATATGGCATCATGAACTATACACATTGCACTATTTTTCGACATAGTCGCCACCGACATTGAGACATTTGTCGTAGCATGCAATCAGTTTGAAGAAAGAGTAGCAGCAGACGTAGTCGAGTACAAATCACGATGGCAGACAGACCGTGTACTGATAACGTGATCGCATCCCAGTTCATCAGTGAGGAAAAAATTCAAAGTGTCACCCTCCGCAGGAAAGATCATGGCAGCAGTGTTCTGGGACGCGAAAATTGTTATTCTCTTTGATTTTCTCCATCAAGGGACCATCAATGCGGCACGCTATGGCGACACCCTCACCAAACTAAGGTCCGCATTCGACGAAAGAGACCAGAGCTCTTGAGTGAAGGTGTTGCAGTCTTGCACGGCAACTTAAAACCATAAGGAGCAAGGCTCACACAAGATCAGATAGCCTCGGGCACGCCTGCCTGCTGCTACTCTTTCTTCAAACTGATTGCACCGCTATGACAAATGTCTCAATGTCGGTGGTGACTATATCGAAAAATAGTGCAAGATATATAATTCATGATGTCATGGTGTTTTTATTTTGGCAATTAATTTTATGTGTGAAACAAAATGATGAAACTTACTTTCGGAACAACTCTCGTATTAAATTTTAGGAACTGTTGTCAGATGTTATTTAGCGAAACATCTAATCCTTTAATCCAGAAAATATTTAGTGCAGGACTGCCGACAATGGTTCTACAAGCCTAGCTGGCACTACCTCCGGCAACATCTGGGGAAGTCGACGGCAATATGTGTATATACTTTTTGTAGAATCCAATATTAACGTTGGGAAAAATCTGACAACTACAGAAAACTTTCTCCTAAAAAATTAAATTAATTTTATTCTGATGATGAGTGCCGACACTCGAAAACGTTTAACATGAAACACTTTTATTAGACGTATTTTTAATCATGTAATAATTTTATGAGACGTTCTTTTTATTGGCATAATTTTTGGACTGTTATTTTCAAAATTCAAAATTATCTGTTTTAAAATTTTATGAAAAATTTTTAGAAGAAAGTTTTCTCTAGCGTGTATAATTAGACTGTTTTTTATGCACGAGGACCGACTTACTATTAGAAAGTTCCGGACATTTGTATAGTTTTGTAGTACCACCATAATGTCACAATAATGAACATAATGTTAAACCTCCTTTTGCGGCCTCTATTTTCCAGGAAAGTCCGAGGAAGACTTCCCACCAGAGTTTGGTAGATAGCCTGAGAAATATTCCTCCATTCTTCCCAAAGAACGTTGATGAGTTCAGTCACAGATACTAAGCGATGTAGTCTAGGCCGTATCGTCGCTCCAATTCATCACACAGATAGAAACTGCAAAGAACTCTGAAGACATTAAGGCAGGAAAAATCAGCAGCAGCAGCAACAAACTAAATAAAAGAAGGCATAGGAAAGGACAAACTAAACAATAGTCCTTCACCATTTCTTCACCTCTATCTCCTCAAAGCATTCCTACCCAATTTGCTTTAAAACAAAGAACATTGTTATATTGATATCGGAATGGTCCAATGCCAAACTGTTGCTACAATGTTGGCAGTGCAGAATTGTCCAAAATGTCAAGATAAGTTGCAGATGTCATGGTTCCTGATATTGGAACAAATTGCCCAATCCAAACAATAAAAATAAGCACCATAAGACACCACGAACTTCATTGAACACCAAGCCGCCAGGAATATCCTCGGGTATCTATCAGACTCAAAATCGACTACCCGACGAACAATGGTATTTGACGTGGCATTTCATAACTTTATTGCATTTGTTTCAGATGAAAATTTCGGATTGCATCTTGTCACGCGCGCTGACACTAGACGATCGATCTGTTACTTTCTTTGGTCTACTACTTCACGGTTTCACTTACACTTGAGCGGCAGAAATTTTGCGAACAGACTTGTTGCATAGATGACATCATAATGATGGTACGAAGTTGGAACTCACTGAGCTCTGTTGAGCGGCCCATACTGCACTTACATGAAACACAAATGAGACCATCAAGGACTGTTTCTATTTACATTATAGACATGTAAACTAGGACACGTAACATTACTTTGGAGGAGTATGTCTGGAAACTTTTGTCACATAGAATATTGTCGCAATCAAGAGGTTAATACACATCAATTATCTTGTTAGTTACTCTTTTTGAGACCTTTAAGTAAAAATCATAATAATTTCAGATTCCATTCTCACATAGGTATGAAAAATATTCTTAAGTACCGAAAATACAAGAAGGACATAGAATAGCAAAGAAATTTTTCCTAGGAAGGCACATAAATATTTAACTTGTTTTAACTATCATGTCCTTATGTTGGGTCAACCGATTTTCCCATTTTAATAGGAGATCGATGGGGAACAAACTTTTAGAAAAGACACATTAACTTTGTTAAAGCTGTCGATTCATTTAATTTAGATGCTTTAAGCGTTTTCCAATATATCTGTAGTACTTTTAAAGAGAAAATTTATTTACTCTCTAAAAGAAATCAAAAATAAACATTAGATGTTTGTTATAATATTAATCACGTACTCAAACAAAAGGCCGTTGTGCCTCCGAAAAGAATTCGTTGCCGTATTGTTGGGAAGCCTAATCATGAAGTTTCAGGAAGAGTACTTTCTATAATAAATCTTCATCCAATGTGGTCTGCTGCTGACATTTAATGGCTGATTTATTCCTCGTAAGATTCGTTTTATCGTTTGCCTCGATTTTATTGATCACTTAGCGATGGTGAACCACTGAAGCGAGCGAACCAACTGCCAATGGAAACATCATTCGCATGTTTCAAGGCAGACGCCTCTGTTCATGCCAACGTCGTAGGCGACTACTCAAAAAAGTTCATCTTTTTTCATGTTCATGAGAAGATTTGTAAATAATTTTGAGCTTAGCTGTCCACTGAATAAGGAAGGGAAAAGTAAAATAAAGTACCAATCAATGACTAAGTATACCATATACGGCGTCTTGCATGCCTTTCATTAGTTTCCTTGATAAAGCCAGGAATAAAAGATAAAACCTGTTGGAATTCTGTGTGTTTTCGTTCGCGATATGTACTGCAAAGCCTCCATCAACTTTAGCAAGAAAGACAGTACAGAGAACTCTTTCATAAAATAGAATAGAATAAGTAAATTTTTAACATATCATCAATTTGAAATGTCCTGAAAACGGTTTTCGTAACCCTAAAAGAATTTAAAAAAAAATCACAAATCAAGAAGTTGTAACCCCTACATAAATTTTCTTGTTTCGTTTCCATTAAATGTTAGAGAAAACCAAGCATTTTGAGCTGAAGAGAAAGCATATTGATTTAATGGCAAAAGTTAAGAATGTCCTATGTGTCGCGAAAACCAAAAATCTTGTTAATGGAACACAAATGTCAGTTTCATAAGAGGTAAATTTCCTGTAGGTACAGGAACTATATCTTTTACTTGTATAATCTCCAGCTACTTCCTAATATCAAAGGTAACTACGAGGACAATATCAGCAAAACTTCCACCACGGGGGCTATCCAAGGCTCCGGTCTTAATTCTTTCCTCTTTGCCGTACTTTACAACCATTCGTTCCATGTCGACATATACGTTTATATCGATAACAACTTCCTCATTAGGGAATTTTCCCCAATGAAAAACTAAAAATTGACGTATATATCCAGGAAGACCTGAATCATCTCCACCATTGATAAGGATGTCCCAAATATAACAAAAAACTAACAAAAACCGAGACCATGTGTATGTCTCGTATATCTAACGGGAATTAATATCACAGTTAAAATACACTATTTCATCTTTGACCACCATCAACAACGACAAGTATTTTTAATGAATAATCTCAGCGGTTTCCTAAATTGCAAAGAACTCCACACCTTTATTAAATAAAAATATTTGCTTATTATTATTAAACCCATGAAAATGGAATATAAACTACTTAGTAACTTCGAAATTGTAATATCAGGAGTTCACCAAAAAAAACAAAAAAAAAACACTTCCAGCAATATTGGGACTTTATTTAGATTTAAATACCCAAAAAAGTTTTGTTCAATTTAGTTTTTATTTTCAGAGGTAAGAATAAGCAAATAGTTATATTTAATAACAATATCAGCCAGTCTTTGCAGTTTTACGCCAGTAGATCGTTCTACTCAAAATACTGATTGTCACCTACCATGGTGTACATGAAGGATTTTCGTCATCCCCCGCCCCTCTAAAGTCTTCTGCCGTATCCAACTACCTTCTCCTACACGGTATCTAATCACGGTACGACACTTCGTTCTCCTAGCCCTCAAACTGCATATGTACATTCATGTTTGCTCCGTGAGAAGATATTCGAACACAACTCTATCACACTATCGCAGCTTTTACTTTAATGGAATGTTAGAATAGAATATCTTACCCTTTGATCTCGGACGTCTGGCGTTACATTTAGTTTTATACATGCGTCTAGACGAGTAGTGATGATGTGACCGGCGGAGCATGTATAATACAAACAAAGCAGAGAATATTCCATAAAAAGTTAAATGTCTTTAAGAAGTCCATAAAATGTGAGAACTAGGTGTGTGCGATGCTGGGAGAGCAGTCGATACTGCGATTACTACCCCTTAAAACATCCGATACTCAATTTTCGATTACCAAACTGCAAACTTTAATTATAATATCTGAACTTTTTTCTTACTTTAATATTGCCGGCTCGGTGGCCGAGAGGGTTAAGGCACAGGTCTTTCCGCTCTCGACACCAGTGAGTCGCGGGTTCGAATCCCGCCTAGGGCATGGATATTTGTGTTTGTCCCGTTCATAATTGTTCTTTTATCCTCATTGAGGATCGTACAAAAGATCTCAGGTCGCAGTGCTTGGTTCTTTGACAACCACCCCTTTAAAATTCATTACTTTATTTATCTTGATTTGTTTTTTATAGCTGTTTTTTAAAAAAGTATATTTTCCAAAGAGTGCAAAATCTCGTATTCCCGTACATTTTTCATATACATGTTATTTTTGTATGTTTCCATTCAAAATTAATAGAGAATTAATGTGATTAGGTCTAAGCCTGCTCCTTATCTCAGAAACCAAGTACTCTGTTTTGCTAAACAAGCGTTCCTTCGGACAGTATTTTTTTTGACTAATTTCGTAAAGTATCGAATACAATTACAAATGTCAAAAGTATCGTAACATTGAATTCTTTGGGTATTCGATTACTCCAACCCTATTGGGACCTCATTAATGTTTAAAGAAGAATGATTATTGGTTATAGAACGCGGAATCCAGCATTCGTGTAAAAAATTTTCTGTTCTAAAATAAAAGTCTTAGACAGGAATAGACATCTTGCGATCGAAGTTGGCGTATAAAAAAACAAATTGATTAATTAAAAATAAATCGAATACATCCAACTGTAAACCTTCCTAAATTCATATTTTGGGAATCGATTCACTATTTGCTGTCTTCCTTAGCAACCAGAAAAAAAGACAACTTGCCTTAATGCAGTTATGATAAAATAAAGGAAAAAATTTGGAAGTTAAAAAAGTTATAGAAATATTGCAAATATTATTCTATTAATTATTGCAATTATCAAGTTCTAATTTTTCCCTTACTCTTCTTAAAATGAATCAAGTTCTAATTTCTTAAACATTATTTTTTGAAGAGAATTCAGATTATAAATATCTAAATTTTAAAACGACGATCTGTGGGAATAAATTAAACAAAAGCAAATTTTGTTTTTCTAGTTTGATGACATTCAGGTTAGCGAAGCTTGCAAATTTGTTTGCTTTTCTAAAAGCGCGGCTTTCAACCCTATTTGAAATAACTTGACTTTTTCCACAACACAAGATGGCGTATTTGAATTGTAATCAGCTGAAACGACTGTTATTTTAACGATTACAGATTTCATGGTCAAACTTAGCGATAAGAACTAATCTATTATTATTATTATTATTATTATTATTATTATTATTATTATTATTAT
>JAHWFO010003124.1:7535136-7569191 GCA_023313115.1 Rhysida immarginata
ATTATTATTATTATTATTATTATTATTATTATTATTATTATTATTATATTATTCAATTTTTTCACTTCCATTATCTGCTGCGACGAATGGCTTTTCAAATATGTTATACTCTTACATGTCGACAAGTATAACGAGAGAGCCAATGAATTAATTAGCTAATTGTTGAACTATTGAAAGAAACACACTAAGAAGATTAAAACAAAAAGAAGTTACTTAAACTGACATGCATATTCCCTTTGGACTAATTAACTCTGATGTTCTGCTAATGAATAACAATTTTGGATACAGTATAATTGGAGTTTTATCTATCTTTAAAAGAACTTGTATAGATGGCTCATCTTTGTTGTCCAAAAACATTTTCCACCTGAAGTGCTTGAGAAATTGTAGAGAATTCACGGTTCATAATTACTGTCTCCGTTGCTCTGGAAATAGTTCATTTAAACAACTTCAAGGCAGGAATATTGGCCGACTCTTTCGCTCTTTCCCTTTCTCAAATCTGGAATCGCCGAAAGGCCTTTCGCTACGATGAGACAAGGCTAACTTCTTGATTGTAACATATTTCCTGGAGAGTTCCGACTGTTCGAGGCACCCCGTTCACGTTGCGCTGCATCATTCACTTTCTTTATTTCCGTCTGTTCTTTCTGGATATATATTTTTTATATTGGGAGGGAAATTGTTCGGATCCTAACAATTACTGTCATCTTCAGTGTTCAAAATATCTATGTCGAAAAAGAAAATCTATGTCGGACAAGCAAGCATCGTTCAACGTTTTAGGAATGAAAGACTTCAACTGGGTGCCAATGATATTGGAATATTTGTATATATAAGATACATTCAGTCAAGTAAATTCCGGGAGTTTTTCATTGAAATAGCAGGCGTAAAAACTATGACTTTTTTTTGCTATAAGATGGCAGCAAAGATTGTTACGTAGAGTTTTGGCACTAAAGATTTTTGAAATGGATAAAAAATATCGAACAAAGAGTTTGCCTCAAATTTTGTGTTGCTAGGAAAATTTCTTGTGATGGAGGGTTGGAAAATGTCAGATTTGTGAAAGAACAATTCTTGGATTTTGCACGACGATAATGCGCCTTTCCACATATCGGATCTTTACGCAAATTCTTGATTAAAACTCAACGACTGTTATCGACCAAGCACCGTATTCGCCAAATATATCCCCATGTAACTTTTTCCTGTTTCACAAACTCAAATTACCATTTCGTGGAAGAGGTTTTGAGTGCATTGAAGTCATAAAACAAAATTCGCAGGTGCTGAAGGCCATACCAGAAAGTGGCTTTCGCGACTAGAGTGTTCGTTGGCATTAGTGTAGCGCATCAAATGGGACCTATTTTAAAGGTAACAAAATAAATTTGCATGATTAAATCAATATTTTGTGTTTTATTGAATAATTCCTGGTATTTATTCGACTGAATGTACTTTTTATGCAAAAAAAAAAAAAAAAGATATTCGCCTGTACTTTATTGCAGACTTACTGTATATACAAAGCGATCTAAAGGTCAGGAAAAACTTTAAAACTCAGTAATTCGCACACGAATGCAGATAAAAAGATTCTGTTTGCACAGAAAAGGTTGAAATGCTAGAATTGTTCGGCTTGCGACAACAGATGGCATTGTCAGGTTATAGATATTAGCTTATGCACATTTTCAGACAGTATTAAAAGAGCAGCACTCGCTGCAAATGCTATTTCGGAAGCAGATAGGGATAATTCCGTCTCACCTATAGTTAATCCGGCATCTTACCGTTTGAAAATGTGTATAAACTGATGTCTGTAATCTGACAACGTCATCTGTTGGTTAAAAACCGAACAAATTTAGCTTTATTTTTTTTTCCTGGAAATTTTTTTTTCCGACTTCATTTCAATTATTTCTGTGCAAGCAGAATATTTTTATCTGCATTCGTGTGCGAATTAGCGAGTTTTAAATTTTTTCCTGATTTTTGGATCACCCTGTACGTATTTTAGCAATATTTATTTCATAGTTTGTAAATATATAGCAATTTTACAACTTTCTATTCGATCCTTCCGCTAGCAAGGACTACAAAAAATTGGTTTTGATAAAAACATTTTTTTTTGCTTAGGATTAGAACAAATTTACCAATTCCATATTTTTAAGAAACTATAATTCCACTGTCAAGCTTGATATTTATTTTCTGCTGAAAACATGAATGATGGCAAGTGTTTCTCACTCAGCATGCAGACTGGTTTTCTCCTTAACAAGATGCTTCTTCTTATTTTCCAAGAGAAGTGTTCAGTAAAATAAACGGGGATTTCAGCACCAACGGAGACCCACAAATCAAAACGCGAACGGAATGGGAGAGCCCCGAATGCTCTTTATTTGTTCATAGAGAAAAAAAAAATTGGGGATAAGAAAGAGGAGAAAGTGACGAAGAGCTTCCTCCATATTTCAGTGTTTTACCATGAAGAAAAAGACAGATAAATTACTTAGAAACACCAGGGCTTGTAAGTGAAAGACTAATATTTTTATTATTTGGTTTATTAATATATATAGGGATTCTCGCTCTCGAACAAAAATAGTAAACAAAATCATTCAACTGGGAAATAGGTAAGGAAATATAAATGTAAAGAATGAATTTCCCAATATTTTCTAAATAGACTCCTTAATTGACCGGATATGTTAGTATCTAGCTAAACCTAATGAAAATTATAAAGGATTTTGATTCTACAAGCTTAAAATATCTATTTATAATACTCGAAGAATCTTTACTAAGCACATAGTAAGCATCTGCTTTCTTATAATTTTTTTATATATAACAGACAGATTTTTTAAATTTCTCATTTAGTTAAAATAAATGGATCGGAACTCCTGTATCCTATCATGTAATATGTAAAATTTGTCGATTGATTTTGATGTCTAAATATGTTAGATACCTATTATTTATCGAATCTAGTATTGTTAATTCGCGAGGGTTCTCAGAAAAAAGATCCTACTCACAATATACACAATAGGCTTATCTATACCAATTCTTGTCTTTTTCACGTAGCCGTCTTCTGAAACATCCCCTGGTCATCTTAAAACCTGTCCCGCGCAATGCATGTTTAAGTGAGCCAAAAGATTAATCAGAGGGAGTTCGATCGAGAGCATATCAATCCAATTTAGTTCAGACTTCTGCGAGTGCATGCATTGTTATACTGAAGCAAAATTTCTGTTGGATTCTAGTGAAGACGAGCTCGGCAGAAGCGCTTGTTGAGTTTTGTGTATTGATTGTCTCACCTCTTGGTATCGCACCTCCCTTTATATCCTAAAAAATAGAGATCGTCGATTTTCCGGCTGAATGACTTGTCTTGAATTTCTTTCCTCGTAGTGATTTTGAATGTAACACTCCATTTGTATCAAACGCCCTTTCGTCTTCAGCTCAAAATGATGCACCTTTATTTCGTCATCTATAATGACCCAAGACAAAAGGCCTTCCCTTTAGCACCAAAACGCTCCAAGAGTTTAGAACAATTTATTTTCCTTTGAAGCCAGTGGTTTGTTGTAAGCATTCATGGAACTCATTTTGCGCAAACCTAAAATCTGCGAGCTTCTAGGGGTGCTATCGAAAAATTCCGGGACTCGCCAAGAAATGGCAGCATAAGTCCACAAATACAGTAAATTATAGCCCTAACATTCATAAATCAGCTTTTCAAAGGATTTTGTTTGGTTTGGTTTGGTTTGTTTGGTATTAACGTCCTTTTCAACTGCTATGGTCATTTCAGGACGGCGTTATAGGGGCCGCAAATTTTGCCTCGCGAGGGTTCTTTAACGTGCAGCCGGCAAATGACTACACGGGACCAACGGCTTTACTTCCCTTCCGAAGGAAGTGCGTGATCTCAGGATTTTCCCCCTGAAAAAATCCTCGTCGTCCTTGGACGGGGTCGAACCCGCGTCTTCGGGCATCAGAGGCGATCACGCAACCACTGAGCCACCGAGTCCTATAAAGGATTTTGTTTCATGTGCACTGGGGACTGAGAAAAAAACTGCTATTTTGACCTTGTATGTAAGATCGTCTTCGATTTTATCATGAACATTAAATTTAAGAACGAGCAAATTCGAGCAACGAGCAATCTGAGGGAGGACATTCGGCGAAAGCGACCAGATCTGTGCCGTGAAAATGCTCCACTACGACAATAGCACCCTTTCACCGAGCTCTCCTCAGAGACGAGTTTCTTGCGAAAATCTACATGATTTCGCTTACACAGCCACCCTTTTCGCCAGATTTGCTTCCTGCAGATTATGCCCTCTTTCCGAAAATGAAGATCCAGTTGAAAGATCGCCGTTTTGATACCATTGAGCAGATCCAGTGCGAATCGCAGAAGGTGATTGACTCGTTTCAACAAATAGATTTCTAAGACACATTCCTGAAGTGGCAGGAACGCTGGACTCATTGTATGATTTTGCAAGGGGACTATTTTGAAGGGAACATTGTATAAATGTATTTAAATAACTTTCTCTTTAAATGAACCAGTCTCGGAACTTTTTGATCGTACCAATATAAATAGCAATTGTACTTCCATTATTGATTGAAAAGTGTAACCAATTGTTGAGTTATGATGTACAATTTGTACCTCACGAATAATGGTAACTGAGTGGGTAGATCATTTTAAAAATAGCTGCATCTGTGTCTCTCTTTGTTTGTTTCTGCGATGAAAGGCGTTCAGATACGCTTTCCAGTTCGACGACCAATGTCAACAAGAGGCAGTTGAACGAAGACAAAACGGTAAACAGTGACAGCTACTGTGAGCTATACAAGACTAAACTTAACATCCAATCCAAGACAGGGAAACTTTCAAAAGGCACGATTTTGTTTCAGGGCAATTTTATCCCCATATGGTGGGGATTTGCATTCAAACTCTTGATTTTGAGTTATTGGAGCGTTCAGCATATAGATCTGATATGGATAGAGTGATTTTCACCGATGAAAGGGGAGCTGCGTAAACAGTTTTCTTCGGATGCCGAGGTTATTGAAGCGGAGCAAGAGCAGCTGCAGCGAGATCAAAAGTTTCTTCCAGGACGGAATACAAAATCTTGTTCAGAATTGAACTAAATGCTTAGAAGTGGAAATAAATTGGAAATAAAGTACTGTAACCTTATTTTTCACCTGTAAAAAACAAGCAATAAACAAGTAAATAAAAATTCATTTAAATAATTAACTAACTTTAATCATAAGTATATGCACAATTTGTTTGAATAAAAGATTTGTAGTATTCAAGGTTATACTGTATCAACATTTTCAGACCATGATATTTTAAAAATGAATAACAAGGAAACCGACATGTAAAAACATGTTAATGGAGTAATGGTTATGTTCGCCCCCTCTTCACCAAGTTAATAATAACAAACCTCCAATTGCTGATCTGAGGAGGAAGCGTGAAAAGGAAAACTGATTAAGTATATAAACAAGTATTCGCATGCAAACGCGATGCTTTATTTACCTTCTCTGAAATAAGAGGAAACAAGATTTCCTTGAGTTTCTATAGCACTCATTAGTAGCCTATAAGTATGCATCACGCTTTCTCGAGTTCTATAATTAATTTTCGCTTGTTTTTTCCTCTGCGCATTTCAATAAAAAGGAAATAACGAGATAGACTCCTTTTTGAGAGAAAACGAATTTTTGTCTATAAAAAAATCTTCCCCCTTTTCTTGCTTCTCGTTGTTGTAGTCATGGCAACGAGCGACTTTTATTGATCAACGGAAGAAAAGATTCCTTTCACCCGGATACACAAAACAGATTTTCGCTCCCATGAACACGTTCGAGGGATCCTTCGTGCTCTGCGGCCCCAGAACACGCTTCTGCTCCTCTCCCAGCTTTCCCCGTTAACGACAGACTGTCTGCTCAATGTTGCAGGGCAGGAATTTTTAATTCACCACAATCACCAAAACCTTCGAATGTTTTGGTCTTTTCTGCCGGAGGAACATTTTCAGACCATGATACTTTAAACATGAATAACACGAGGAACCCACATTTACGAACATATTATGGGAAGATTTTGCAAACCAAGATCTGTCCTTAGCTATTTTAGTCAAAATTAACATATTTTGATTCAGTCTAGCTTAATTTTTATCCTTAAAAAAACAAACAAACTCGTTTTTAAAAGGAAATCTTGCAACATCTCAAATTCGTTTTGCTCTCTCTGTCTTCCTAGAATTAATTTACACCAAAACCATGTTTTTGTGTGTTTGATTGCTTTAGTGAACGAACTCGTCATCTTTTTTTAGTTCTAAAATTTTGCTCAACTTTTGGATGAGTTTCAGTTGATTTCTCATTTCCGTGAAGAGCATTTGCCGAGTGGGCGTTTAGACGAGAGGAGGGATGAACGGTGGTGGAAAAGCGCCCTCTTCATAAATGGCGTTAATGAACTTGAACCGGGAGGAAACCGGTCGACCAACCGCCCACGAAATGCCTTTGACGTCATAGCGGACAAAGTTGAATAAATTCCACGTGAACCGTGAAATATTACTGGAATATTAATAAGACTTCGGCGGAATTCCAAACATCTATTTCTAATAAACTGCAGAATATTTCTGTTATTAAATAATTTGCTTTCTGATTACGAGGAATTTTATTTCCCAATATAGTCTTCTTCGAAAGCAAAACCACATTATAATACAAACTTTTTAAATAATTCAGAATTTACACTGGTCACTTGATTCACATTCTTCTGTGATGGTTATTTAATGAAAGAACTTTTGAGTCATTTTTAGAAAACTTTTAAAGTTATGCACTATTCAATCTGTATTTTCTACTCAGGAATAAATTTTTATTTGCATTCTTATTGGAATGGGTGTCTTCTAATATTACTCATAGTATTCAGTTAATACAGTGCTGGCCAAAAATTTGGACTATTCACATATTTGGACTATTCACTGAGTGATGAATTTATTATGACCACCTGAAAGTTTAAAGCAAATTAGTTATGCCGTCACGCCTTTGTCACTAAAGGGCCAGACTGATATAAAAAAGAAAACCCTTATGCTTACTCCGACAGTAGAAGTGATTTGTTTGTGAAGATGGGTAAATAACACGATTTCACAGACTTTGAACGTGGGATGATTGTAGGAGCTTGGAGTCAGGAAGCGAATATCAGGGAAACCGACACATTTGTGAAATTTTAAAGAGCAGCTGTTGTTAAAGTGATTAAAGACTGGACTGTCAGTCAAAAACCTGAGTCTCAACGTGCAACTTGTGGTCATCATCGATTAGTGAATGCTCGGGCAGAACAGAGAGTGTCTAGAATTGTAAAAGACAACAGAAGTGCTACAGTGCAGCAACTTACGACAGAAATCACCTTATCAACATCTCAAGGAGTTCATGCCAAGAAGAATTGATGCCCAACGCAGGACTGAGGACAGTATTAAACGCAAAAGATGGCCCAACGAAGAACTGCGGAGATAGTCATAATAACTTAACCACTCAGTGTATAAAAAAATACAATCATCAAGGAATAATATAGTCACTAACATTGAATTTGAGCACCTTTTGCCTTTATAATGTCAAGTAAACAACCAGACATATAATTAAATAGATTTTTTATTACATTTGGATATAGGTTAGGAACACCGGAATTTATAAGGAAATTAAAACAACCAATTAAAAACAAAAATAAGATAAAACAACCAATTAAACAATTAAACAACCAGAGGAGCAAAGCAAAAGAAATCAACTAAAAGATTTTAATATATAGTTCTGATGTGGGAATATAATTTTTTAAAATTAAATCTGCAGTAACGCACGTAATTCTTAAGCTCAAAAATTTATAACAAAAATTCTATTTCACTTACAGTAAAACTTCTACTTCAAATTATGTTGTCATAGTTGTCATAACTTCTACTTCTACTTATTGAATCGCATCAATAAGTTGAACAAGTGATCTGTATTGGGTATCCTGATAAATTTCTAGTTCCATTATGTGCCAGACGTTCTCGATGACGTTTATGTTGGGACTGCGTGCAGGCCAATCAAGTACTAGAATATTTTCTTCTGCAAAACATCCCTGGCTCTATGTGCAGTATGGATCGGCGCATTGTCTCGTTTGCAGAACCAGTTTTGTTGAGGAAATTCCGCCTTGCACCATGGAATGAAAGTTGTCTGAAGATCTTCTAGATATTTGACTGCTGTGTATTTACCATTCACAACCCAAGATCATCTAACTATACTGTGATGACACCTTCTCCAGACACTGGACGCTTAATTCTTACTGGACCAACTGTCTTTCTATCATGATGTTCCCCATAAGATGCCATGTTGTCATTACCATCAAAGCTAAACCATTTTTCATTGGACAACACGACAATTTTGAAATTGGTGTTTTGATGTAGATGCCTATCAGCAAACTGTAGCCGGGCTTGCTTATGTTTACGAGTCAATGGAAGTTTTTTAGCTACTGATGTATAGTGAAAGTTTTGACGTTTCAGTTCTTTACGAATCGTTTTCTTGATACCTTCATTTGTAAATCCAACTTGATTCGAGTGCTAATTTACCAGATGACCACCTGAAAGTTCATGTCTTACATGTTTTTTAATCCTCAGCTTGTCCCTGTTAGTCAGCACAGATGGACGTGCTATCTTTCTTCCCTATTTTCCTGTTGATGTTTTTGAATACTCTGGTACCTGCGATGTGAACCGATACTCTGTAAAACAAAGCCTATATATTGCCACAAGCTCTCCCAAACATGAGTATGTGCCGAGCAAATAGAAGAACTACAGCCATAGTCAGGGAGCAATTTCGGCTACTCTTTTGTAATTATGTTTCCTATAAAGATTCTTAATTTGCTGTCAAAGAGCTTCAGTTAGCATCGCACACAAGCCCTGAAATATTGCGAAAATGTTTAGACAATTTGCATTTGAATGGAATCCTCCGAACTTTTGGCCAGGCTACTTTTACGTTGAGGGTTCAGCATTACCGAATAAAACAATTATGCAAATTTTTTGCAATTGTATTTCTTACTACCCTTATCAACGAACACGTAAAATATTATTTTGATAAACAGACATTAACACAGAGATTACAAAGGTCCAACTTTTGGCCAGCATTGTATATCGACATATTTCAACCATATTTCTTGACATTTCTATAAATGAGGACAAGAAATACATTCCGTGCTCTTGTTTAGAGAAATCTATACTTTATTACAAGAAACAAAGGCTTAATAAACAAGGCATTAACTTCAATTACTTTTTAATATAATAATGTAGAAAAACCAAGACGTAAACCCACTGCTGAGAAGTTAATGGTAGGCGATGCAACGTCTACACAAGCCATTATGGATGCTCTTTCGCTACGCCTGAAACATGAACTATTCGGTACCATCTTTATCTGCCCCGAATATCGCTTGTTCTCGCACGCCTATTCTCATTTACTTGCCTAACTTTACGATGGAGAAAATTCAACATTGTATTAAATTGTACGCTAATTTTTTGATAAAGTACCATTCGTGATTTTATCGTAAAAAATTATGATAGATCCTGGTAACACATCTAAATAATATTTAAATGTTGGTACAGTAGAACCTCGATAAATCGAAAACCTTTATAATTCGAAATTTTTGTCTACTCCGTTCCGCTCAGAGGCAAAAACCTCGATAATTCGAAGTAAAAACAATGGATAAATCGAATTTTTTTGGAGACTATCAAATGGAAACTTAGTCTCTGTAATTCGAATTCTGGTAAACAGAGCCTCTATAAATCGAAGTTAAAGATCAACGAACCTCCATAAATCGAATTTTCTCAATCCGGACCTCTATAAATCGAATCGTCAACATCTCACACGTGTGCGTGCCGTATGTTTAAACGTGATAATGACGCGCGACTAATCTTGAATCTTCCTTTCTTCCCTCCTTTTGTTTCAGTGAAGTGCTTAGACCTGGTCAAGTGTCATTAATTACAGTGATTGCTGTGGTGTACGAGTTCGTGTGATATGGATTCCAACAATACAAAAGCTGGTACGTAATCATGAAACACTTTTAAATTATAAAAGAAATAAAGGTCTAGGAATAGCAATATGGTAGTGTTTTATTGCGAATCTACGCGTTTCGAGGAACTCTACATCATCAAGATTCTGAACAACAACTTTTAAATTGTTTTCACTGAAATTCTCTAAACGAAAGTTTTTAAAATTAAACCACCTAAAGCTAATTTTATGAACAAAGAAAGCATTTTTAAGTACTGTACCTGTTTATTGAATCTGTATATGCTTCCTGAAAAATATCAGTGTTCTATACGGTTACTGAAATCTCATACAAAACCTCAATCATTAGAATTTTATTTTATTTAACCTCGTTAAATCGATACCTTGATAATTCGAAACCTCTATAAATCGAATCATTTTCCTCTTCCTCGATAAAATTCGATTTATCGAGATTCTACTGTAATAAGTATGCACTTAGTTAACGATGAAAGAATTTATCATAACAAAACGCAGCGAACAGCGGCGAATAACGAGAATAATGGGGTTCTTATGTAAAGTTTACGCACTCTACTTTTTAAACAGTAGGTTTAGCCAATCATTTTTGCTATAATTGAAACAATCGCAAAGTCTTTCTTTCCTTTACACGAGTACTTGTGTCCAACTGATTACATCGTCACCAAATACTGGATGGAATTTGTAAGCTTGAAGTGTATGTCAGGCTTGAAGTGTATGTTCGCTAATCCGACCTGCCTGCTGTAAAAAATTTAACAAATATTTATTCATTTGCATTTGATTGAATTCGCTGTAAAATAATGAAAGGAATAAATCCACAAATGGGGCAGCATACTTAGCTAAAATCGTACAGAAATATTTTTAATAGTTAAAGAAACAGGCTCATTCATAGCGAAAGATTTTTTACGTTAGAAATTGAATTTGTACTTCCGGTTGTCATCTAAGTACTTTCTTATCATTCGTCAACTTAACTTTGCTACATACTTCTATCAGAAGCACATCTTTATGTGCTCTTGGTTCTGTGCGTTATGTATTCAAAAATCCCTTCACAACCAATTTAAATTTTTTATGGAATATTTTATTTCTTTGATTTTCAGGCTGCTGACCTTCTACTTGATATGTATTTTCAAGATGTATATGATATCTTATTGGAAATAGCAATATACAAGATGGGACACTTTGGTTATTTCTATGTGGGACATCCGTATATTTCCCAGTGGTAGAGAAGTCAACTCGCATACATAGAAATATTACTGCAAAAATAACATACAAAATGTAAGAACAAAATAAAACCCTACGATAATGTCTCCTACGATGTCGTTCGAAATAGAAACCGAAACTATGCTATATTTGCTTTATAAGGGCCTATTCGTCTCAAATTCAAACTATTTCAAAAATTAAAAAGTTAAATTAAAACTAGAGAAAATAAATTATTTACTCTAGGTATTTAGTCTTTTATAAAAACAAATGAGGAGTATGTTCTACATTGTTTAATTCATCTTCTTCGTCCATGTGGGGGAGGGAATAAAGCCAAAAGCAAGTGCCATCCGGTGACAAAAATTACACTTAAAATAGTTTGACTATTGTTTCCCATTGAAGTCTTAAGTAAAACGAATTAAGGTAAAGGTAGAAAGAACAAGCAGGATAGACAATTTCAGTATATTTGGCAGTTTACGATAATATTTATTTCAAAAAAAAATCCCACTTAGTTGATTACAGTTTTTATAAATGAAATTTGATTTTCTTTCTTGAAAGAAGCTTTATTTTTAAACTATTAATTTTAACCATACTAAAAACTATTAATTTTAACAGACTATACTTCTGATAATAATTAATGCAACTTGTACTTCTATTCCTCTAGCCGCATTTCATCAAAATGAAAATGCTCTATTGTCGTCTATTATCCATATGTACAACTTGTTGAACGGGATGAATAGCAGACGTTGCCTAAACTTGAATTTTTAAGATGTTTAGATTAAAGGAAGCTGCCTTTCTAAAAGTTGGATCATACTGTAATAATAAAAGTCAATTTTGAAAAAAAAAATTTATATACCGGTATTTCTTCAACAAAAAATACGGGATTAGTTCCCATTAAAATTATAGCATTAAACTAGTACTATGATATTAATCTGGAATTTGTCCTTTTTAAGATTTTTAAAGTTAAAGGCGTTAGAGAAAATGGGTATTTTTAAAATAAGTTTTTAAATTTAAATCAGGAATATATGAAACAATAAATTATTAAATAAAAAAAAATCGAAAGCCTTTATTACAGTATACATAACGGAAATCTTTAATATTTAGGTAGAGAGAGCAAGTTAAATTAGGAGTAAGGCATCCATAACAGATATAAAGTAGGAATTATTTTCGAATTTATCCGTAGAGGTCGCTTGCAGTTCAAAAAATTCCAGTGTGGTGAGAAGCAGAATGCCGAGAGGGAGAGAGGTGAATCGGGGAGCGTAAGTTACCGTGGCCATGCAGTGACTTACTAGTAAGCCTGCGTACGAGTATTAACTCGAGTCGAATATGGGTGCAGACGAATTCATTTGAAAAACACAAATTCTGCTTCAAATGAAACGAATACAATTTTAATTGGATTCGGAAAAAAGTTCAAAAACACATGAATTGAAATCAAATCTATTCCATTGCTTCAATTCAAGGAGGCTGATCAGTCCTGTAAGCTCGAATTGGTTTTATCCGAACGATACCATTCGAAACCTTCGAGTACATCCGAAAATAAGCTTATAACTGCTTACAAATAATAGCTCATTTCGGTGTTTATTGCGGACTAATCCATTAGAAATCTTCGGGGACATTGCAAATGCTGTTTCAATTATGAAAGGTTGGCAAAAAGTGTGCACGAAACTGCAAATCTACCCATTTGGGTGACTTTCGGTGAAAATCATGAAAGTTTGGCAAAAAGTGTGCACGAAACTGTAGTTAAAATGCCTAATTTAAATGCAAAGACTTCAGAACTACTCGTAAGCATACGACTGCAGCGTTAACTTTAACGTTAGAATAACAATGCTAGAAATGGAACCAAATACATCATCTAGGTCTTTCATATGGAAACATTACAACAAATATGTTGAGAAAAGGGAAGAAAACCAAGATATGTTCAAGAGAAATATGTTCAAATAGTTTCGAAAGGAATATTCAAAGGCCATTCGAATAGGCTTCGAATAAAGTATTCAAAAGCTGGTATACAAATTAATTGAATGAATCACTCAATTCGTTACAGCATCCAAACTTCAAATGCTAGTTCAAATGAATTCGAAAAAGCTCGAATGACTCGAGAAACAGATCAGTTCATTTCGAATTGTTTTAATGTAGATTTGATAGGATTTTCGAATGCGTTATTATTAACTTGAAATTAACTTGAAATTAACTTGAAATTATTCGACTCGCACGCAGCCTTACTTACTAGTCTCATTTTAATTGGGAATCCGAACTCTCTTGGCAGGCACTGATCTAGCCCAGTAAGCGTAGATAAAACAACACATAAAATAGTGTTGCTATTTAAATGTGCAATCATATTGGAAACAAATAAATGAACTTGTATTAGATTATGGAAAATTTTTCCCATGATTTTCTTTAAGCTGAAAAATATGATGTCTCAACTTTAAAAAAAAGAAAAAAAAGAAGAAAAAAAAAAGGCATCGTCTTTTCTAAGCGACCGGATAGTTAAATGACATAAGGTCATCCAAAACTGGGAATCCGATACTAAAACGTATAAACATCACGGAAAAGCAAAATATACTCGTTATTATATACAAATTGAAAAATGAGAGCGGAATAAAAGGCAAAAGTTTTTTTCTCTTATTAGTAATTGAAAAATACATCCAAGGCATAAATAAATTAGTATGGCGGAATGGTACATTCGCACAGGCCTACCACGAGATAGTGATACGGATTCAAAAAAGAAAATTGTATTTTTCAATAAGAGGAAGCTCTTCATGTCGTTTACACTGGGTTTGGGGCGACGAAATGAATGCTTCTGCCATTTCTTCATTTTTATCAAAAAAAAAATTAATTTCTCTAAAAAGGCTTAGCCCATTTTCATAAAAAATGCGTCAATGCATAGTTTAAGGATCCCTCTAACAAGGGAACCCCACATAGCCTAACCGCTTTAACAATGGAGTCCTTGTATGGCTATGTATGCTGAAATTTTTTCGTTTTCGTGGTTTATTTTGAAAGACACGCAATTTCGCACTCTCTTATTTTGCAAGCATCTATAATAGCTTCAGATGAGAAACATGTTTCAATTTGGTTGAAATGTGTGACATACATGTTCGAGGGATTCCCTTGTAAGTGTGAATTTCTTTAAAAAAATAAAAATAAAAAAAAGAAATACAAAAAGAAAAGAAAATTTAAAAAAATTGACGGGGGGGGGGGGACGGGGACCGGGGGAGAGGATAGTTAATAACTCATCACAGCCAAACAAGTCATTTACAAAAAAAATTCGCCTTAATGAGAGGAGTAGGTACATGCCAAATTTATTGAGTTTGATTCGCTAGTTTGAATGCTATAGCCATTTTTTAACTTTTAGAAAAAAAAATTAATATCTCGAAAAAGGCTTACCCAATTGACATAAAATATACGCTAAGGCACAATTTAGGGTACCCTCTAAGTATGTATAATTTTTGTTTGGTTCTACGATTTGCCGTTTCAGAGTAGTTAGCTGCACAAAATTGGTCGCATATGTACATCCGTACAAACGTACTGACGGAATTTTTTTTTTCAAAATTTCAACATATCTTTTCGAATCATGAGTTTTTAAGTTGATTTCAGCAAAAAAAAATAATTTTTGAGTTTCTGAAACGAACACATAGGCTTTCACTCTTAGAGAGTGGTAGGCCAATAAGATTAGTTGTTATGTATTAGATGAGGATTTCAATGGGTCACCGATTTGCAAAATCTTATATATACACTTTAACAAAAGAAAAATCTGCATAAAAGGTTGTAATACTAAATTCATACAGCTGTTAAGGAATGAATATAAGTCACCTTTGACTCCTACAATTACAACAGGTACTCAAAATGGTTACCATAAGCGTCAAGACATTTCTAATTACGGCGAATTACTTCTCCTATCTATTGTTTTGATAAACTCTCATCAAGGTAAGCTCTCACGTCTCGGTCGTAATGTGGTCTTTGATCGGGTCGTCTTCATTCAATGCGTGTAATAATATTGGAATACAAATTTCTCATTTTGCTGTTATGGAAAAAGTCATAGATAACATCCATTAAAGTGTGTATACGTTTTTTTTGTTTTTAAACATTAAAAAAAATGTCTATTTTTGTCAAATTAAAATTTACTTGATATTTCATTTCAATATTTCACTATTTTTCCTAAATGAGTATAGGATCAAAATGTTGTTCTTTCTCGAATTATTAAGTAGCGGAAGAATGGAGCTACTTATTGGTTTCACAATGTCCGTCTGTCCGTTTGCCCCCTTCATATTTTCCGCATTTTTTGAGGTAGAAGGTTGAAATTCGGAAGTAACTTATTGTGGGCATGTGCACCTTCACTATTTAGTTTGGTTTTGATTTAGCCCAGTGTGTCAGAGTTTCGGGGGTGGAAATTTTGAGGGGAACAGAATGTCTACGAGTACATGTATTTATGTATATAAAGGAGTGAAATTCGGTATGCAGATTCCTCTAAGCAAGATCTACATTACTATGAAGTTTGGGCCAAATTGTCCCAATGGAGTCGGAGTTGTGGGGGTGGCAGTTACTTGGTCTTTAGAACTATGGCAACATATGGATGTGACATATCATTCGATCGTAAATGATGAGAAACGAAAGAAGATAGAGCTTTTTTACACTTTCTAAATACTATGTTCAAGAAAATCAATTTTTCGATTCAAAAAATTGGGGGGGGGGGTTAAAAAGTGAGATAAAAGGGTGAAAATAGATGACCTCAGGGCTTCGGCTACTTTCCTATACCTTCCTCGGGAGGATTAATTTCTTGTTTTTACTATATATTCTTTTAAATTTCTATTTCATAGATGACTTACTGTATTTTAATCTTCTACACAGCGGTCGTCAGTTCTGAAGTAGAATTTTGAATCAGATTCAAAGTCAAGCAAAGCATTTTTTTTCTTTTTAATATTTCAAGGAAATCTTGACCTCATTCGTCAATTGGCCCTGTACGGAGCCAGTGATCCGTGGTATGCGGGGACGCTCACTTAACACGAGCTTTAGCCGTTCAGTCACTCTTTAGCTGTGGGTCATTATTGATGTAAATATCCACCTTAACATTCTTCATAACTTTTTTCTCATATCTCTCGCACAAAAAAAAGATAACATTTGGATCTCTATGTTCATTCTTTCCTCAGTTGTTTCTGTTGCTGTTTTTCATCATAGCAGCGAGTTTTTTGTATCATTTTGTTCGGTATTTTACTCTAAGTTCGCTCCCCTTGTAACATTCGTTTTCATCACTTGTTCTCTGCTCCCATCTTCGTTACAGACACAACAGCAAAAAAAAATAATCCATTTAAAATTAATATACATGGATGTAGAAGAAATACATGATTAAAATACAGATTGTATTATTCTCATTAAAGTACATAAAAATTTAAAATAATTAATTTTATCTTGTAAAACAAAGTTAACTCTGAAAATGGCAAATGTTTCAAACGATGGATACTTAAAACATTCATGCATTATTAAGACTAAATTTTGTTCATGAGCTCCTAAAGCTTATTATGTTAAATAAAATTAATATACAGTAATTAACAATATATTTTACACTGAATCTTTAACGCTTAATTCAGCTAATTTCAAATTAATTATATATAATAGGCCTACTTTGGGGGAGAAATAATTTGTTAGTGATTTCAAAAAATCCAACGTTAATTTTAAATCCCGTTTTTTAGAGAACCACCTAAAGATAACACAGAATTCGGGAAAACGCAAATTCCAAGAATTTTTATTAATGGAGGAGACATCGGATCCGTGAAGAGCGAGTGTAAAGTTGAAGAAAAAGGATCTCTTCAAAATCGTAAAACGGGGGAACATAAAATGAAGTTCCGCTAGTCATGGGAACTGATTTTCTTTAAAAATCATTACTTGAACTGAACCACTAGTACCAAGGAATAAAATTCCTCCTCGTCGTTCTATCTATTACTGCCATTCAAGAGAACATTATTAATTAAATAATTTTAAAACGTGTTTAAAAACTCGTATATAATGAACCGCGAGATAGAATACAATCACCAACAAAAATGACATTCCTTTATAATGACATCGAGGATATAGGAACGAGGAATGCGCAGCTTCCAAATGCATAGTGGATCCAAGCAGAGGATTCATTCTGTGATGTTAAACCTCCGACAATGAAGGTTTTGATCGTTTATTTACGACAACAGAAGAAGAGTCCTTTTGAGAATTCTGGACATGGTCCTGAATTGCATAGTGTATGATTGTATCGCAATTGGATGTAATACTTTGAAATACCTTCAAATAATACTTCTTAAGGGTCATTCATAAAATACCTTCGCTTGACGGGGGGTGGGTGAGATTCGAATTTGTGACAAAAGTGAACGGTAAAAATTGGACGGGAGGGGGGTGATCAAAGTATGAATGTTCTCCTATATATTCCTTAAAAAAACCCGTCTCTCGTGATGCACCTGTTATGGCGCCTTGTCTATGTGAAAGATTTTCTCCTTCTCTCGGAGGGGGGGGGGGGTATTCGAATACAGTGCGTGCGTTCATTTATGGAGGGGGATTTGAGTAATGTTATATAAGCTTTTTTTGCATATATCGGGGAAGGGATAAATTATGTCATTTTAGCGAATGATCACCCTTAGGACAACAATTGATAGCTTCTCTCATAGCTTTCTCTTATATGTCTTCAAGCTTTTATTATTAATCGATTTCATAGATGTAATATCTTCAAAAGGTTAGAGAGCCAAGAAACTAGAGGGAAAAATTTAAAAATTTGCATTTTCTAATAAACCTAGCAAAGCCTACTTGAATACATTATGAGATTTCTAACAATAATGCGTGAATTTTATTTAGCCTACTTGATATAAGATGGCGCTACAATGAAACTTTTCCTATTTTGGGATTTGGGAAATTGAAATTAAATATTGTACATAACATTTATCTACATTGTGTCTAATCGGCCTCGGTGGCTCAGCGGTTGCGTGGTCGCCTCTGATGCCCGAGTACGCGGGTTCGATCCCGGCCGAGGACGACGAGGATTTTTCAGGGGGAAATCCTGAGATCACGCACTTCCTTCGGAAGGGAAGTAAAGCCGTTGGTCCCGTGTAGTCGTTTGCCGGCTGCACGTTAAAGAACCCTTGCGAGGCAAAATTTGCGGCCCCTATAACGCCGTCCTGAAATGACCATAGCAGTTGAAAAGGACGTTAATACCAAACAAACCAACCAAACCAACATTGTGTCTAATTACTTAAAATCTTATCGTTAAATATGAGTGACTCGACAAAACACAAAATATCTTAATTTGCTATCTATTATATTATATTAAATACATTTTACTTATATTGATCCTTCTACACCTGATATACATTTGCTGCAAAAACATGAATAAACTATAATCTCATAACAAATCACACGCAGCTCCCAGCATTCTTCCGCGGCCTGAAAAAATGTCCGCAACATAGTGCATAATGCATTTTTTTCCCAAACCGGGAGCTCCAAAGTCTTGGCGAGCCATGACCAATCCATATTCTGCTAAAAGCGTGAATTGTGGCAAATAATTGTGGCAAAATGGGATACCCCATCATGTTGGAACACAATAAACGGTGTCCCTCAGAACTGTGGCTCCAAAAATTGTTCCAGCATATCGAGGATTTCAAAAAATTATATTACTATATCACTAGAATATATAGGGACATTATAAACACCTTTTATTTCTTTTATCCAGAAATTACTGTGTTTCATTTTGATTATGCTTCTATGTTCTTCATTCATGGAAGCGTGATTCTTCATGGTTGAGATCCATGATTAACAGAATCCTATGTTATCTGACTTTAATGGAAATAAGAGTCAAACAAATCTTACTTCTTTATTAAAAGTTTTTTGTTTGTTTTTAAAATCTAATAAGTAACGATGGAATGTAAGAGGCGCAAAGGATTATGGGAATTGCAAGCACTTTCCCATTAGCTTTTGCGTTGACAGGAGTCTTCTACCGATAAGACCTCAACGCTGATTGGTGTTTTTCTTACGTGAACCGTACGGTACGAAGCGAAAATTTGTTTCCCTTGCAGCATTCGGCCCTGTTCAAAATGGATTCTTCCAGTCGATTCGAAAGTTTTAGAATAGGCATTTTATCAACATTTTGCTTAAGCTATTGCAATTCCTGTTTATTTAATATGGTTATTGTGCTGTCAAAATACATTGTACGTTCAAGCTGTCTTTCTAGAGTTCGGCATTTGTTATGAATCGGCCAAAACAAGAAACAAGCTGATGCGCAGATAAATGCGCACTCGTATCGTCATACAAAATTTTCATACGAAATTCCCTACGAAAATCTTGGAAAATGACCTTACGAAAGTGGATAGACGAAAACGAAAAATCCATGTTGAAAGAAAAACTTTTAAATGTCGTATTTATTTTTCTTCTTTTTTTTCGTATTTTTTTGAATTTCGTACGAAAAATCGCAAAATGTCTAATACTGGGTAAAGCTCTCTACTGGTCATTTGTCAACTTGAAATGTGGGCGGAGCTCTTAATAGGCATTAAATTAAAATTTAGCCAATTTTAGCCATTTTTAAAGGAATTTTTAAAACAACAAATCATATTTGTCAGCTTTACCATTGCTAACTGCCGTATTCGTAGTTCTTTGTAAAGTATTGCTTATTTCTATTGCTTATTCTGGGAAATTTCCTTCTTATTAGATTTTCGATATACCAAAAAACGGTATTTCATCTTGGGCATTTAATATTTAAATAATATATTAAATGATTCTTCCATTTAACTGAATTGCTACATTTAATAAACATACATAGCGCTCAAAAGTTTGTCATATTTTAATTTGTCAAGATAATTTAATTTATTCGATGATGCATGGAAAAACAGATCGGTCGATAAACAACTAAGGATAGGCTGGTAACAGTAAGGTAATACCATGTGATCTGCAAAAAAATTTACATAGGCGTCTCCAAGCTGTTGGACTTCATGGGCGCGTTGCATCTAAGAAACTTTGGATTAGCCAGAAGAATAGAAAGGCACAACTGCAATTTGCTCAGTCACATCTTTCATGGAATCTCCAAATTGGTCTTCAATTGCGGGTATTAAGAAGGAGTCGATGATGTCAATAAAGACATCTGCATTTACTGTTGTCTTGACAAAGCATTTCACCAAGCCCGTCCCAACCCATACAACCCCACACCATCAGTGATTGAGGGAATTTGCTTTTCGATAACAAACATTGCTCTTTAAATTTTCCATCCACCCTTCGCCATACAAATTGTCCAAAATTATCTCCGCCTCCCACGCAAATACGAGATTCATCCGAAAAGATTTTCTTCCACTCATCCAATGTCCACTTTCTGTGATCTCTTGCCCATTGCAACGGACGTTTTCTTTGCAACTTGGTGAGCAGGGTTTCACTTTGGCTTTCCTGTAGTTGTATCCCATTTCGTGTAGACGGTTGCGTATGTTCTGTTGCAGACATCAACATGCTGTTTTTTCCAGGCATTGTTCATTTGGTTGGACGTTTGGTGTTGATTATGTTTACAAATCTTTAGCAAAGATTGGTCCTGTTTCTTAGTGGTTTTCCTTGGACGTCCACTTCGCGGGCAGGTTTCCACATTTCCAGACAACTGATACTTTTTCATGTATAGGAAACTACACATTACGAACATCCTAGCAAGTTAGCAATTGTTCTTTGCGACAAACCTGATTGTATCAACTTGATAACTTGCAGCTTAAATTTCTCAGAGTAGTATTGTGTTGGAGCCATATTCGCTGATAGTTTTGAACAATTGATTGACACTTATTTTACACAGGGGAGAGAAATCTTCTCTGATTTAAATATGGGATGATTCCATTATTTTTTAGTTGTTAGGATTGGTTAAGAACAGGTGAACTAAGACTTATTTCTCCGTTGAAGGATGATCTATTACTTTTTTCCCAAAAGGGTGAACGCTATTTAATTTTTTACGTATTTATTATTGAGTACATTTTTTATTACTTTATGAGAAAACAACTATTTAGGCCGTTACTTATTAACAAATAAATTGTGTAGAATAGCTGTAAATACTTTGGTGTTTATACTCGTTGAAATGATGTCGTTTTCCATAGAGCCTAGAGTGATCTAATACTTTTTGCCAGGAGTTGTAGATTAAAACGTAAAATAGTGTAATGAACGAAACTTTTCATATGATTTTGGGATCGAAATTTAATTTAAAATCTACTGAGTTTCGTGTGTATTTCGCATTTAAATTCTAATTGCAATATCTTGGAAAAATCTAATTGTAATCATAGATTAAATTTCGGTAAACACGAACATAATGTTATATTGTTGTTTTACGTGGTATAGAACTCAATAATCCATTAAATCAGTTATGCGCTCCTTTAATTTATAAGCTTTAACGAGAGTTTTCGTGTTTGCTACAAATTAATTAAATTACACCCTAATAAAGAGCACTCCTGTAACAGTTTATATAAAATACGCTGATACTTTATCAGCATGTTAACTGCTATAAACTCTAGTTAGTATTGGTGTTTAAGGTTTTTAACTGAAATTCTAATAACAATCTTTAACGACATTTAAATTCTTAATGTAAAATTTATAGCCGATTCAAGAATCGCCCATAAAACTTCTTTAGGAAAGTTATAAATCCATAGTGAACACACTTATTATGATGGTAGTCAGTAACTATACAATGTTAGAGTATAATTTATGAGCCAATTTTATTCGAATTTTTTTCCACATATTTTTCATCCCTTCAAAATTTGTAAAAGAAAAATTAAAAATGTGTTGATAAAACGTGAGGTGGTGGTGAAAAGTGGCTTTTGACGCTGACGGCGCTAATGGTCTCGGACGACATGGCAGGCTAATAATTTTAGGAAATTAATTTAATATTGCATAATTCATAATGATAGGAGAAGACGTGTAAATGGAAGCCGAGGACGGTTAATCGAGTTACAAAAGGCTAATACAAGTCGACGGAGCCGCATTCATTGCCACTTTGCGGCTGTGGTCGTGAGTGGGAGGACTGATGATGATGATGAAGAAGGGGAGAATCCAATCCCCCTCCTTTCCTCGACCGGATCTCGAGCTTCCGTGAACGGAACGGGATCTCTTTTCTCACGTGACGTCTTTCTAACATCTCTCGTGATCTCATGATGGTTCTGCCAGGAAAAGCAGTCACGTGGTCAAAGCCCATGTTTCCAGTATTTTATTCTGTCTTCATTGAAAGAGTCGACAGATTTATTTACAGCCCAAGAAAAAATATTCCCATCATCTGTTTTGATAATAGAGAGAGTCTCATCAAAAAAATAGACGGAAATTAAATTTCTGCAAGAAGTAGGATAAATTTAAAATGGAAATAATTATTTAAAAGGAATTTTTAACTTGCTCTATGAAGTTCAAATTACCAAGTTTGACAAACGCTCCTTTGTCGTTATCTTTGATTTCCTTTGTCGGAAACAGTAAATTCTGTGGTGAATCGTACTACAGGAACTATTTACTGGTAAAGACAGTTCAGTGGAAGAATGCTTCAAATGTTAAACAGACCAATTTCATAGAGTGCTAATAGTATAGCTTCTTAAATTAACAATATCGGGACTTCAAAATCTAGTTGTTTATTTTATTCCAAGTTACAAAAAGGTAAATCGATTTATGATGAACTCCTAGTATTAGAATGAAAGTCGATGGGTGTTCCATATTCAAGACAGTTAGGGAATTCATGATTTTTACTGCTCCATTAAGTTGAACTATTGAATGAGACTTCCCCTTCATCCAACATCGTGTTTATTTACTTAGCAATAAGGCAGCCCTTTAAATTTAAAAAAAATTTACATTAGGGCCTTTTTTCTTTTTAATTTTTTTGGTCTTTTCTCCACACGTGTTTCTTTGGTGTACAGAGTCCGGAAGTGCTCCGTCTTCCTCATCTCCACCCTTACAAGAAGGTCAAAGGTGAGAAAGAGCAGAGAGGGGGAGGTGGGGGTTTATCTCCTCCCATGGATGTGTGAGGTCGGAGCGGAAATCCGATTCTTTTGAGTGGGGGTGGGCAGACTGCCACCTGTTCCCGTCGGGTCCCTCCATCTGGAAGTTTCCATTGCTGCTTGGAGGGAGAATAAGCCAAAAATATTCGAAGAAGAACTTCAAAAGGGGGAGGGATAACTCCGCCTAAAAAATGTAACACTACATTGCATATACAAAAACGAAGCAGCCAACGATGCGACAGACAGAAAATCGGATTCGTTTCAAATGCGAGCACGCTCGTTACTCTGCAAGCAAGGTATCTCTTCGTGTGTCTTAGTCGAGGACAAATGTTATATGTATGCGAAAACTAGGAATCCCATATAGATTCAAAATATCATTATAATTTTATATGTACGTCTCTTAAGTAAAGGGTAAAAGTAATTTTGATATCTTTGTTATTATTCATTGTGAGCTTATAGGAAAAAAATTAATTGGAATATCCGGCTTTATTATATGAAAGGTATCCGCCGAACCAATAAAAATTAATCTAATGATCATAAGCCTATTCCTCCATTCCACCCAATTTGATTATTTAAAGGCGCATCAAGAACTTTTCAAAACAAAACAGATTTAAAATACCTTCAGGGAATACCTATTGTTTAACATTATAATTAAAGATCACATTGCTGGCATACTTTTAGAATTAGAAATTTAATAAGAAAATTATCCATTTATTAAAACAATTTTGATTTAGTAGCACTAATATTTTTTTTTTTTTGCTGAAATACGATTTGGTAAATGGCTAGCTAGTTTTATCACGTAACCATTTATTTTTGAAAATGGAAGTAATAATGTTTATGTTCGTTCATGGAGAGATTTGAAGTTTGTGAATGAAAGTTCGTTAGCGATTCACTTGTCACTATTCAGTTTGTGGAAACGGTTCTGAATACCAACAACAGAAAAATTACAGCTCTTTATTTTAATAAATGCTAAAGTAAAGTACCCACAGCAGTTTAAATTATGTCCGATCCAGAGAAATTATGTACAAAATGTCCCAGTGGAGAGTGTTGGGACTCTATCGGTGACCTCGTCGCTGATCTCAATCATGTATTTCTTTGCATCGGATATATTTTAAAATTGTTTAGTATATGATTAACCCATTTTAACATTTAACTAATTTAACTACTGCAATGATATTATCGGAAAAAATGAAAGGAAAAATTCCGCGATCTGGATTCGAACCAGGAACCACAAGTATCAAGCTCATGTTTGCGATGAGATTTGCGATAGCCCAATTGCTAGAGACGATGACCGTTATACTCATGGTTTATGATTGGAATCTGGGTCGCGGAATATTTCCTTCCATTTTTTCAATAATAATATTACCTTATGCTTGGAGCAGCTTACTTCATACTGCTTTACTACATACTACTTCGGCAAGTATAATTTACTTCATTTTATTTCTCTTTATTTCTTTTAGTAAAAGACGCCTTAGTAATATCTGCAATGTTTTTCTGACGATTTAGCGCACAACAAGATTGTACAGTAATAAATCACTTACTGAAAATATTTATCATTAATTATTTATACAAATAAATTAAATAAAATGACTACTCATCTTAAAAGTGCATCCCGTAGAACATTTACAAATACATATCGATATGGAACCCCCAAAACGGTTTTTTATGTTCCATATGGAGGCAAGAGTGACCTTGAAGGCAGTGCTTATATATATGTAAATAGACCCGAAACTATTTAGGAACCAGTATTAACAAATAATTATAATTCAACTTATTTCTTAATACGAACTCTTTTCATCAATGAAACATCGGTTTGAGAAGGAACGCTAGACTAATAATGCTATTGAGTGTTAATAATAAATATAACAATGTGGTTTCTAATGATAAAAAACAGTCTAAGAGTAAAGCAGCAATAAATATTACTGAAGGCTACTTACGCACTACCCCTTCCATATCTACCTTTAAATCCAAACTGAAGACTCTTCTAACTAAATCCACCTATTAATATCCCACCAATTTTGCAATTGTTCTCAATTAATAACTACCTATTAGAGTGCTTCCACCCAGGGACCTAACTTGTCGGCCAATGGCCATACCGGACCTGGGTGGATATCTTCTGTATTTCCTTCAAATAAATAAATAAATAAATAATGGTCCTTTTAAGCAGATAGAATGTCATTTAAGAAGACAAATTACATTTCGTTAAGACGGCATTATTCAGGTCGTGTATTCTTGCATACAAAACTGGCTTAAATACGTAATAAAGAAACGTTTCGAGTCATTAATGGTTGAATTACAAGTCATCTATAATAATAATAATAATAATAATAATAATAATAATAATAATAATAAGATGGCTATTGGTAGCCGAAATACGTATCTGGTATTTCAAATCTTGTGGATAAGAGGTTCCCTCCGATTTTGGTTACTTTGTTTTGGTAAATTAATCTCTTAACGAACATTTCAAATCTGCGCATAAAATATGTTTGTGATATTAAAAAATCTGAAAAATCCGTTATTCACGTACACCAAACTTTATTCCACGTATAATCGGTTGTTATTTAAAAATATTCACAGAATGTTTCATAAAAACCAGGCCTGCTAAAAACTGAAATTACAAGAAAAAAAATCTTCTGCAATCGCAAATTAAGAAGAGGAGAGCAGGGTTTCATAAAATTGTGTTTCCTTTTCCCCAAGTCGAAAACAATTCCTCCTCCCCCTCTTCGCAGCTTTTCTCTTGGTTCTTGCTTTAATTATAACTGTCTTCTCACCGTTCAAGGTCTTCATTTTGTCGTGTGATCCGCAGCGAGAGTCCCACAAGAGCTCAAAAGGAGTCTTTCCCACCCCCGCCAAGTGACCGTGACCCTCCCCCGCAACTGACCTATCATCTGTCGCTCGGAATTTCTCGTCTGTATATCGAGAAAGAGTAGGAGAAGGAAAAAGGGTTAAGTTCCTTTTTTTTTTCTTCTTTCATTCTTTCTTTCTTTCCTCTCCTCTCTCAGAATTTCTTTTTTTATGTGTGTGAGTGTAATTGGAGAGGCGGAATTCTTCCCGAACTCTCTTTCTTATTGTTTCAGAGATTTCTCTCAGAGATCGAATTCACACTCTTGGAATTTCTCATCCGATAAAAACAAAAAAGCAACAATAACAATAATAACAACCCTTACATTCCATTAACTATATGTAATGCATGAGACACGCTTTGTAATAAGCGTCGCTTAGATAATGGAAACCGCTGTACTTGGAGAGAATTTTTCACGGAAGCCGCCATCACCACCCTCCTCCTCCTCCTCCTCCTCCTCCTCATCATCATCATCATCATAACCACCAAGATTATCATCGTTGTTGTCATTCGCCCATGGTAAAGTATCGAGGATCGTTTTTATTTTTATAGAATTTTCCTCAGAAAACGAGCGTAATATTGAGTCCAGTCCCAAACATGTTTAAAAACTGAACAAATGTAAAATCTTGCAATAACCTATTTCGACTAATCAGTTCGAATTTTTTATCATATCCATAATGTTCATAATCTTAAAAGGCTTAAAAATTTCAAACGACAAATTAAGTAATATACTCGTATATTCGAGAGAACTGCTCATCAAGCGAAAAAATAAATTTTTATGCAGTTTATAGTGACAATAAAAATTTAAACAAGTTACTGTATGTCATCCTTTCTAACTGAAATAATTTTCGAGGTCGACTCTTCTTAAATTAATTAGCGATATTAAATTGCAATGAAACTTAAAATATTCCTAAAATTTTTTGCGCCTGAATTTGAATCAATAATATCTGTTTTAAAAAGAATGCGAATAAATTGCGAACGTGCCATTTCGAACTTGTTAACGAATAATTGGCAAAAAGTAAAGATTTAGGAGCAAAATTCATCAAAGTTTTATAAAGACATTAAAAAAGAAGCAGTTGCAATATTCAGTTTTTATTGAACATCTTTTTTCCGATACTATAATGATTTATACTTAGCTGCCCCTTCTTCCCTGTTTTCCTGCAATGCTGCTAAGTCAAAAATCCTGACGTAACATCGTGAGAACCGTAGCCGACGTAAAAGACAGGCCGGGGCACTAAAAAGTCACATGACCAAAGTAGATCGATAACAATCCAACCTTCATTGTTTCTATCTTGAATTTCAACAATTAGTGTTTTTTCGTTTGTTGGAAACAATGAAGATTGGATTGCTGCTCGATCTATCTTGGTCATGTGACTTCTCAGTGCCCCGGCCTGTCTTTCTAGTTGGCTTTTGTGAGAACCTTCTATCGACAATCAAATTTTCACTTGTTCAGAAATCATTTTATTCTGCATCTTAATTTTACATATTTAAGAATAACCGTGAATATTTATGAGGACTTTTTTAAAAAAGTTAAATGCCGTGCCTGAGATGTTTAAATTATTGAAGAAAATAGGAAAAAAAAATTGATACGCATTGTTTTAAAGGGTCTAGACAATTTATTTATTTATAAAGACTTAAAACTTTTTCCCCTCAAATTACTTTCATGTGCATTTTTTCTCTAGTATGCCTTTGCTCATCTCGAAATCCCTTTCCATAAAATCGATTATCAACGAAGATTCTCGAAGTTTCGTAAATTATTAATTATGGTTTTAATTTAAAAGATTGTTTAAACAAACACTCAGAGATATTCTGCTGAGAATAGGTCTAATGAACGAATAAATAATCGTGTCATGGAGTATGTTTTAAATCTATTAATAAAATGAGTAGTTAACCAATGAAGGCTAAAAATACCAAAGTGTCTGTTTGTTTTTTGTTTTTTTTTTGTTTTTTTTTAAAGTTATTTGATAGTTGTATGTTCTCTGTGGATATGAGGATATTTCATACACACGCAGATGTAATAAATAAATAAAGAAATAAATAAAAATGTGGAAATAAAAATTTCCGATCAGAACACATTTGAACCGACGACCCTTAACACCTATGATACCTTTATCTTTTCTTTACATTAAACAGGCCATTGAAACAATTCTTTCGGGAAAGAAAGCTCCCAATATTTATCTTCAAGGCTACGCTCTCGATGCGTGCGATTCTTCAGTGAATTCTTTATTGCGCAAATCTCAATGGAGCGATTGGTTCTGTGAGAAAGCCTATGCAAATGAGCGTTTGAAATGAAGGTAAGCGAGAGTATGTGTGTGTGTGTTTAGTGGTTTTAAAATGTTTTCCACAGCTTGACTTCCCTGTCGCTGGAGCTGGGATCGTCTCATAGGAACGTGAGCCATCCAGGTGGGAAAGTGTGTTCCCATGGTAACCCCTTCTGCTCTGCTGCATCCCATAAAAGAGAGAAAGATGACGGAGGAGCGCCAGCCGGCTTCCCAGAATCCCCCGCGCTGGCTACCTCTTTTCCTGTGAGAGTTCGACGCGAAAGGCGCGAGATTCTCTCACCGGCGCTCTTTTCCGATGGATTTCGAAACAAATGTATGAAAAATTTTTCATCTCATTTAATGCCTTTATTCTTTCCAACTTTAGTATTTCCTTCTTTCCCAGAATTCAAAATAGAAAAAGAACGTTTGCGCGCTGAAAACAAATAAGAGAATAATTGAAAGACTGCCATAACAGTTTTATTAATCTCTTAAACCCATTCGAAAAACACGAAATGGGCAATTACTCACTTAAAGGTTTATATGAAAATTGGCGTAAAAGCTTAGTTATAATTAATTCAAAACTGATATAAAAAACTTCTGAAGGAAAAACACAGGCTTTTCAAAATATAATCATAAGAGTTTCAGTGAGGGTTTTATTACACGCCAACCTCAGCTGTTCAAGTTAATGATGAAAAATAGGAAAGAAAATTCCACAGCCTGGGCTCCTGGTTCGGACCCAGGCGTGGAATTTTCTTTCCTATTTTTCATCATTAATATTCAAAGTAGTTTAGTAACGAAAACTAATACACAAAATGGATTTGAAAAAAACTTTTGGCAGACAAAATCTAATATTAACTGCGTTCATTGAAACAGTCGCGATAAAGTAAAGAGAGGTTATTACCTACGTTCTAAGTCTCACCCCTCCCGGTCCATACCCCATAGTTATGTCTAAAATTAATCATTATTATTATTATATTTTAATCATATTAAAATTCATGCCTAAGTAAGGAAGATAATAATATCATCCCAATTCTTTCATCAACTGCAGTTACATTCTCAACCAAACTGTTCTCAAATAATATTCAAATACAATTATCCGTCTTTATTTCTACTAATATTCAGAAAGGTAAGAATTTTATCAATTCTACCTTGTTTTTATTAATATTCAAATCGGAATTTTATCAATTCTTAAAATGGTATTAGAAAAGCATTGGGGAATATCTTACTGATAAAACCAGACTTTAAAAAAATATTTTACTTTAGATAACAACCACAACAAGAAAACATTCTCAAATTGTGTATTTTCTTCTTTTTTTTTTTAATCAACAGGAGCGGGAGAGAAGAGAGGGTCCACGATCTTCTAATAACGAAAATTCCTGCAAAAATCACTGGGAATCTTTGAAACCCCGGTATTCCTTTGATCACCGACAGTGTTGCATGAGAGCACGAATGGTATGCGTGACTTCATGAGACCCATACAAAGGGTATGAAGAAAAAAACCAAGAATAGCTTCGTAAAATAATGACCAAGAATTTAAACCAATCTTTTCATAATATGGCACAATTCCAGTGTGCAGGAAGAACATTCCTAGGAAGAGAATTTGGCGATTTATCGTTTAATGGAACTTACGAAGTGTCATTATACTCGCACTGTTAGTGTAGTTATTTGTAACATTATCAATTGAATGTTATAAAATGTTCAAAAAATATCTGTGCATTCACTTCGGCTTAACTCTGCATCATTATGTACTAACAGTAGTACATGCGGAACGTGAACAATAGACTTTCAAATTCCAACAACAGGATTTCAAAAGCACTGCTTTCACTTAATAAAAAATATCAAGTATCCCATGTATAAATCTCTCTACAGTCATCGTTATCATTTTCGTTTCGCTTTCCTGCAAGACCAAACAGGGAGAAGGAAACATTGCGTGTTTACTTGGACGTTTACTCGTGACTTATTGCATTCCATGCCGGCTTTTTGCAACTCCAAAGTTTCCCTGAAAGTTTCTAAAGGGAAGAAAAATGGGTTAGTCTTTCGATACTATCCTGAATTCTCATGCGTGCTACCAACAAGGGCCCTCCTACTCAAAAGCCAAGGGGAAACGGCTATGCGCCCAACTCACCCCTACGCTCTTTGGAATGTTATCGGCCACTTTTGGCGCCAAGGCATTCAGGTATTAAATATTTTCTTTTTCAAAATTATTATTGTTTTTCAATTTTGTCTCATTTATTTAATATCTATCTTTCTCTCTTTTCCCTGCTCTCAATCGAATCTATTCGGACGCTTGGGCGACAGGCTGCTCTCCTTGAATGTGACCTAGGACCCCACTTTCGTCAGTCATGACCCTCACAGACTAGACAGTTTTGCGTGGAATCTCGTGGGAAGATGAGAAATGTGGAAAACACTTACACCAACACCAACCGAAACGATCAATATCTACGAAGAATCTTAAGATTTATGGAATGCGTTACATTCTCTCTAATCACAGTCAGCCGAACTGATGGGTAAAGGATCAGCAATAACGAACTAATCAAACGCGTATTAAACTTCACGAAGATAATTCACAAGTTCGAAAAATATGATTAAAACTCGGAAAATTTACTTTGTTATTAAATTATTCGTCAAAATCTATCAAAGAACCGAATGCATCTATTATTTGATAAAAAAATAGCAGATATTATTCAATTTATGTTTATATTTCTAGATATTAAATTTGTACAATCTGTAGAATTTGTAGAATGCCTCATAATCAGTGGGTTTTCAGATTATTGAAACATACTGGTTTAAATAGCTACTAAAGAGAGACATTAACTTTCTATATGTGTACTTAATTAAATACGCAATTAATTAATTATACTTATCTATATAATTGATTTTATAACTGAATTAAAAACAAGAAATAAAATTGATTATTGCCATTAGATATGTATTTATGCTACATTCTTAAAAGATATAAACTTCCAATACAAGATAAAAAGGGAGCATAGTTCATTCCACTGATTCTTATTTATTAAAAAACCGTCTATAATTCGTTTGGAAATTACTGATTGTTTACTTTTAACAGCATGTGAGATTATAAACTAACTTTAAGAACTGTTAATAGGTTTACAAAGAGCTTGCAAGCTTCTGAATTATTTCTAAGTATCCTAGTACATATTGCATATAGGAAATAGTAAATTATAGCAATGATTGGATATTTAATTTATAAACGCCACAAGACAGACAAATTCGACGGGGGGGGGGGAGGTATTGTTCTTTCATGTCTCTCAATTTATGTGCCTTTTTATATTCAAAAAAAAAACGAGTTATATAATTCACTTCAACAATATTCCCTAATAACTTCAACAATACTCCCAAACAAAAGTTTGGTCGCGCAAAAAGGGACCTGAAAGGAAAATAATAGATTTCGAGAAAAACGGGTTTAAAGTTTGAAGACGTGTAAGAACATTCTTCCAGTAGCCATTCACTATAAAATTTAGACTAAAATAAAGTTGAAAGTCCAACGATTGTAAATAAAAAACATAAAAACATTTCCAATCCTTTCAGGCCCCTCTTCGCGTGACCACTCACTCACACTTAGTTTAAAAAACTCAATTTTGTATAATATCAGCTGATGACGAGTCATATTGGTCTCGAAAACGTTTATGATTTGAATACTTTTACTTACAAAAAAATTCAAAATTACCATCATTTGTTATCTACTATCAGTCCTTCACCACTAGTTCTGCACTATCAGTTTTTCACTACCAATTCTTCTCATTTCAACATTTTCAAGTACTCAGCAACGTTATCAGATTCAACGTCAGCAACGACATCAATTCCAGAAGACCTAAACAAGCAAAGCATATATTAATTTGACTACTGACACCAAATTTGAAGTTTTGGACTTTATGGATTTTAATTGATTTGTTTTATAGATTTTAGAATTTAAAGGAGATTTGATAACCTGTTTACCAATTATATATAATTATCTTCTTATTTAATTTATGTTCCTTATTTTATACAATTTTTTTTTCTCATTCGTCGTCAGTATTTTTAATTTCTCCAATGGGAAAAATTGCAGAGTTTTGCTCTTGAGATACAGGTGGTTTATGTGAATTTGCAGCAACTCTGAATTGTGAAGGTCAGTGCTATTAGAGTACGGTGGCTGACTTTTTCTTCGTGTTGCAGGGCAAATGAGGTTTAGAAAAAGAAAAAAAAAAGGCACACAAGAAGGAAGAATTTCGTTTAGAATTGTGGAGAGTGGGATGAAAGAGAAAGAAAGGGAGGGGGTGTGGAGAATTTCCGTGGGAGTTGAAGAAGCGAATGAGGGGGACCAACGGTCGGCCGGGCGGCAGAAAATTACGACGAGCCCGCCGACAAGAGTCTCGTCGCCGCCGTCCGGGGATCGTTCTCGGAAAAAGGCCTCTTCTTTACTCCTCCTCCGGATAATGCAAGGGGAAAGAATAGAGACAAGAGCCAGGGAAGGGGTTCCTGGTTCTCACACAGAAGGCGTCGACGAACACTACAGAACCCTTGCGCCTCCATTTTGGCTGGGGCCTTTAACCTAACAACAGATCAAAATCGCGGGTGATGTTATCGCGCCTTTAGCCTATTCATCCGTTCTATTCCTTCAATAAAACAAGGAATTTTTTTTTTAAAAAGTTTTATTTCAAGAGAATAGACTTTTTTGGTAAACTTTTATTCTCAAGGGAATAATACTATTTTATTATCGACATTTTTTTTAAAGTTATTTCTGGCATTCCTAAACTACTTCCGTTAAGTTGAACTTTATTTTTTTCTTTCAATTAACATTAACTTAATTTTTAACGAAAAAATTACATAGAAATTTTCACTGGATTTAATTCTAATTAAAAGTGCATCATCTTTGTCTAGCTAACTAAATATACTTTTTTTTTAATATACGTATATTGGTGATTTAAAATCAGATCGGCAAATATAAATTTGGCGTGAAGCTTTAAATATTCAAACAATCATAAAATAATCAAAATAATTAACAGTTCACATTTATAAATTAACACTTAATCGACATTTATCCGAAAAGCTAGTAGCTTATAAAGCTTATAAAAAATAAAAGCTTTGCAATTCTGCTTTAATCATGGCGATATTCAAAAATTTGGAAGAGAGCTAAAATATAGCTATTTAATGTAGATGTGCTTTTCTGCAGTTTTGGAATTTAAATTTTTTTTATCAGAATTACAGATAAATTAAAGGTAAATATCAAATATTAATCATTCTACAGCTGAAATTATGCAAGCGTGGAGAAATTTTGAACAATAGTTTTTGATTAATAATTAACAATGGTAATTACAAATGAAAAATGTCCAAACTTACATGATAATACTTTCTTAACGAACCAACCACTTCGCGGTGTCCCAATTTGTAAAAGCGACGAACTAGATATACGTGGTCCGTGGTTTGAATCCAGGTCCGTGGTTTGAAACTTCTTTTCGTTTTTCATCTTAATTTAATACCAAAAACTGGGGTATAGCCGCTATACTATAGCGCCAGTTTTCAACCATTACTTTTTTGAGAAACAATGGAATTTCCCAATGGAGTCGTGAATTTAGTTTGGACTATTTCTTAACAAGTTTTTCAGTTTTCCAGAGCGAGTATTTATTTACTGCATTAACAAGTAAGTATAGGCTTTTTTCTTTTGTTATTGAAAATCATTTTTTTAATTCACTGTTGTTATGAGGCATAAAACTATTTTTTATATTTATTTATTTATTTATTAAAAGCGATTAACAACTTACCATATAATAGCAAATTTATCTGAACTTCATGTCTTAATATGATTTATGCACCATTTTGCTCTCTGTGATGGATAATAATAATAATAATAATAATAATAATAATAATAATAATAATAAT
>JAHWFO010003124.1:7571125-7631591 GCA_023313115.1 Rhysida immarginata
AATAATAATAATAATAATAATAATAATAATAATAATAATAATAATAACAATAAAGAACTTAAAAAACTACTTAAAATTACTTAATATCAGTGAAATATCAACTGCTGACCTGCAGAAAACCGCTTTGTTGGGAACATCGTATATACTACGACGATATTTGGATGATTCTTGGGCTCCTAGATGGAACTTGAATCATTCAGAATTTCCAGACAACATATGTAACTTTTATTGTGTTGACTGTGTATACTTTAATGTTTTTGATAATAACAATAACTCATTTAATTTTTTTATTATGAAAAAATCATTTGTTATCTATCTTGAAGAAAAAGACATTGCCGATTTTGTTAAGCAGTTAATAATTTCAACTTGATTATTGCCTACGAGTTATAAAAATTAAGATCTGTCTTTTAAACTGAGTAGAGTTAATATTTGGTGAAATACAATTTAAATTTCTTATCAATGTCGGACATCATCAATAGTCATCTCAGTTCGTTTCTCCATTAAAAATAAAACAACTAATAAGCATAGTCTAAAGCGATTTATTATAACTTCTGAAAAGTTATACAATTTCCTTCATATACACCAATTAGTAACTAAAGCTAATGTCTGAAATTCGCACGATTAATTTTAAGACGTTAATAATACTGAGGTCACCACCTTTTATGGAATTACATGCCGAATTAAAATCCTTTCCACGCTTAACCTTTCTATTCAGAGCAAATCGGTTCGAAGCATTTTCTCTCGATATAATTTCTGTTTTTTTCCTGCTTTGTTTTTTTCTTTTCATTGTGAAATCTCCCAAGGTTAGCATTTTTTAGGTTTCAAGAATTCCTGGTAATTTTGTAATTCTTCTTCCCGTGGAGCGTCCTTTAATGTCCCTTTCCGAATTCCTGAATAGCTTTACTTTTTCTCCCTGTCCCAAACCCGTCGTGTCCCTTTTCCCTTTCCCACAAGACAGTCCACGCTAGCGTTCCGACTCAACTGCGCCGTTACGAATTCTCCCGTGCGCACAATTAACGGAACTGAAAAGGCAGGAGTCGCTCCATCAATTGAATGGCACGGGAAATGACGACGACACATATTATACATACAGTCTATTTTAATAGCGAGTGGAAAGAAAGGGTTTAATAATGGCACTGCAAATCAGATGCTAGAAGCAAGTAAATTGCATATAAAGACAAAACGAAAGAAACTCTAAAATCTAAGATTCACTGCTGTTTATTATTATTATTTTCTATGAAGAATGCTGATTTCAAAACATAAGAGTCGCTTAAAGAGTAGATTTGAAACAAAAGATTAGACTAATGCTCACTAAACACATACAGTACAAACGCAAGTGTCCATCATTTCAAAAATTTGTACATTATACCTAAACATCAGAAGCCACATTAAAATTTGCACATACGGGCACAATATGCCCTTAAGGACAGGATTAACAATTTAATGATTCCAATTTATTTATTCCATTGTTCCTTTTATTCAAGGTATTCCAGATATTAGTTTGCTTCGACTCACAAACATTGCTTATTCCGATGCATACAAATTCTTTAAAATATGTAGCATTTCAGCAGTTTTCCCAGCTAGTCAGAAAGTATCGCAAACAACAAAGCTCTAATGCCCTGTTCTAGTTGAATTCTTTAGCGATGCATCCGCAGTCGGATTTGAACCCACGATCTCAAGTGTTCAGACCTACACGCTTGGCATTCTTCTTGGCTATAACTTTCTCTGCTTCTTATTACTATTCATGCATTTGTGTTCATATATGTTTCGTTAATTCCACAATTCTTTCTCAGCCGTCGTCCCTCATTTTTTTTTTGAAACCCTGAATTTATTAGTAAGCAGTATAGAAAAATAAAAGCAAATATATACTTTTAAACTGGCGTCTCTATCGGGATATGACAATGTCGAACATGCTGCTTTAAATGAGCTCATGTAATTAATATAAGAAAATAAAATACGTTTCTTTTCTTTCTTCGGTGTTTGATATAATATCTGCAGCATTTATTATGTTGGTATAACTCATTTATGCAGATAAGATCAAATAAGTTTTGGCGATAAAAAATATATTTCTGAATGCCAAGAACAAAACCCGAATCCACGATCCACAACTTAACGCAAATTTCTGTACCCCAGATTAATTAATTAATTTTAATTGTTTTTAATAATTATTGGAATCATTTCGTTAGCCATTAACATATTCACGGCTGAAATAATGAAACATTAAATGAGTAGCCTAGGTGGCCAATCCATCAATTATGTAGTAGACTACTGCATTAAATTTACAAATTTTTAATGGTCTGTCCCAAAATAAATTTTTTGTCATTTTTTTTCTCCTGAAATTGAATGAAAAGTAATCTACAGGATGGTCAATAGGCTTACAGTTGTTTCACTATTTCTTTCACATCTTGAACACCTTGAAATGAAAATGTGCTGAAAATGTAAGTAAAGTGTTTAACACGTGTATGTACATAAACAGCATTGAACAAATATGATTGTAACAAATAAATATAAATGTAATAAAATGTTTTTAAAAAATATAAATTGCATACTTACTTAGGTTAGATTAGGTTAGATTAGATTTTTTATATTAAACTAATTTACTTAAACGTGATTTATATGTGCTTAGTCGAAACCCACTGCAATTCGAAATAAAACTGAAACCAATTAACTTGACATTTTTTAATACTAACCCCACTAACCCACTTACAAGTTGTCTTTTCGACACACTAATATTAAGTTTGAAACAAACAACTTATAATAACAAGAAATTAAGCCTCCCGAGGAAAGTAGCGGAAGTTCTGAGTTCATCAATTTTTAGCCCTTCATCTGCAATTTTTAACCCCCAATTTTTTTTTTATCAAAAATTTATTTTCTCGAACTTAGTATTTATAAATATAAAAGAACCATATCTTCTTTCCTTTCTCATCATTTTCGATTGAATGATATATAACACGCCATATGTTGCCATAGGTCACCAAGTGACTGCCATCTCTAACAATTCTGACCTCACTGAAACAATTTGGCCTAAACTTCATAGGAATGCAGATTTTGCCTAGAGGAATATGCATATCGAATTTCGCTCCTTTACATACCTAAATACGACATAGAACACTTGGTCCCCTCTAACTCCCATCCCCGTAATTCCGAACCCAGTGGGCCAATCAAAACCAAACTAATTAGAGAAGGTACCCATGGCCATAGTAAGCCACTTTCCGAATTTCAACCTTCTACCTCAAAAAATACAGAAATTATAAAGGGGACGGACGGACGGACAGACGGACATTGTGAAACCAATAAGTATACTCTGTCTCACTATATGAAAAAAGCTGCAAGGCGTAGTGCTCAAAAACATGAAGCACTGTTTCAGTTTCATTTTAGCCACTATGGTTTCAGTTTTGTTTTGTTTTTATTGGCTGAGCGTTAATCTGAATGAGGTAATGTGGCTTTCCCATACTGCCTTGCCGCTTTTTTCATATAGTGAGACAGACTTTAGCTCCATTCTTCCGCTACTTAATAATTATTTTTTTCAAGAATGAATACATTAAAACTATTTAAAATCCTTAAGAAAGAGAAAAAAAGGACACGAGGTTAATGATTGTTGATGCTTCCTGTTGAAGCTTTATGAAGCCAAATCAATTTCCTATAAGTGACGGTACTAGGGAAAACGACAACAATTTATTTTCTTTATCTTTTATTTAACTTCAATTTTAATAAAACATAATATAAATTTACTTCTATTTCACAATAAAAATGGGCGATATACACAAAACTACAATGTATTTATTTCTAATTGATATTCTGTCTAATGACAGAAAAAAAAAAACCAGTTGAAAGTGTGTGGTACTATTAATTAAAAGCACCCTTACTCTATTAGCGAAGTCAATCGTTCCATCGCCAATTTTTTCGATTTTTTAAATTTTGATTCCATATTTGGATAGAACATCAAAAAGTGAATAAAAATTATAATAGGGACACCTGTCCTATCTGTGCGGGAACATGGCTAAATGACGGTTAATCATTTTGATCGGCTCGAAGGTCCAAAAATGCTTAAATTTAACTGCCATTTTTGTGAACCATGGCTATAAAACTTAAACAATAACAGCGTCTAAAAAGTAAAATTGAAAATTACATCGGAATTTCTTAGTCAACGAGGTAAAAATGCCATTACTGTATTCGTGAAGTCGGTCGTTCCGTCGCCAATTTTTTCAAATTTTTTTTTTTATTTTGACTCCAAATTTGCGCGACTTTGCCCATTTTTCAAAATTGAGTTTGTCACTTCATGAATGTTTCCATACGTTGTCCTATGAGACGCTATGGGTAGCTCTATAGTCTCTTCTTTATCGACTGAACACATCCAGAAGAGTTTAATCGATTCCCAGTAGGTTATTCAGCCGATCAGCTGGTTTTTTGTATGATGTGTGCAAGAGGGGTGGTGATATTGCCCAAAAAAATACTGGAACCCAGTTTTTGATGAAATAATATATAAGGCAAAGTCACTCTTTTTTCCCGGATAACTTTGCCCACTCAGTTTTTGATTTTTTTAATTACAGGGCTCGAGGGAAACCGTATACTCAAAGTAACTCGATTCTTAGATCCCATGCATATATTTTGTAATTTTTTATTTTTAATGTAAATACTTTAAATTTGGCCAGTAAGTTTAAATTTGGGCAAGGTGACCCCGATTTACAGTATTTAAACGGGGTGTTTACGAACTTTGTCTACAAACTTTTAGTAGAGGACCTTATTTGAATATAGTTTGCCAATAAACTGGGGGTCGCAAATGTATCCTTGATACATAAAAAAATTGTCAAACATCATACAAAAATAAAATACATTATGAGACTTCCTCATAACATTGTCTTTCTCTCTCTCTCGTTTATGTATTTCCAGAAAACGTAGAAATTAGAAAATTTGATATTGACGTTAACAAAGTTTTTAATAACCAAATACTACATGTTTGTAACATTACAAAAGATATTCAAACTGTTGACCATGAGCAGTAATGCATGCCTCACAGCGTCGTGTCATTGAATTTCTGACATGGCCAAGAATCCCTGCAGGTCTCTTAAACGGAATAACCATTATTAAATATTTAAATTCATGAACATAAATTACCATTATCTGTCTCACATGCATGGCTTTAAAATTTTTGTTTCTGTATCAAAGAATTTTTTGGGACCCCCAGTTTATTCATCTCTTTGCATCATTATTCCATCATCATTATAAAAATTGGTATAATAAATTCAAAACCTTCGAAAAAGTATGTCGATTGAATTTATTACGATTAAATCAACTGCAGAAAATTTAATCAGAACCTTTACAGCCGATAAATAATTGAAACACCTGTCTCTTGAGTTTGTTAAAAATAAAAATTTATGATTGTTTGAAAATGTCCCAAGGTGAAAACAAACAAAAAAAAAAATAATTTTTTTTTGAACTTTAACGTTTACCGCCCTTTACGAAGGCCGCTTTTGGAGATTTCCCACCTTCATGACAAAATTTTAACGACAATGCGCTTTCCTAAAGCCTCGTTTTTGGTTAGCAGCAGAACATTACGTATTCTTAATTAGGTATTCCTTAATCCTGGGAACTTCAGTTTTTCTCATTGTCGTTTTTTTATGTGGTCATTAGTTGTTAGAGCGGGGGGGGGGGGATCCACTCTGTCTCTTTCTTGTAGTTTTCATTTTTCGAGTCCTTTCTCCCTACATTAGAATTCGAAATGTATTAATTAGTGTCGGGAGTTGTGTGTGTGAGTGAGTGAGGTGGTTGGCTAATCACGCATAGAAATGGAGGAGGAAGAAGAATTCTCGGTCCGAGGAATGCGAGCGAGAGTTCCCATGGGTCGCTTGGGCGCGCGGGACTCCTCTACTCGTTCTCTCTCCTTACGGTAAAACCTAATTACAGATGGCGTTCCATCCCCTCCAATCATCAGACCTAACTCGGCGGTTTTTTTTCTTTTCTCCTTTCTTTCTTCACACCCCCTCCCCATCTTCTTTATCACTCTTCAACATCATGTTCCCTCCTCTTACTTGTTCCCATGGCAACCGGTTCCTCCGCCACCACGTGCGCTCATCTTTCACGCTCCTTTCCCTCTCTCTCGCTTTCTACAATCTTAATTCGCTTTTTCGATCGTTTCATTAACCTCCATTGCTTCTCTCCATTCCCTCTCGAGATGAGAAAAGCGTCGTTTTTTTTTCTCCCACTTCTTCTAATCATAGCTTATGATTTTGACGTTGGAGTTCTGTTCACATCCTGGTTATATTTTTCACAACAGGTAAATCGTTATCTCAATTAGAATGCTTAATATTAAAAAAAAAAAACTTTCCACGGAGAGTGGGAAATAACATTTTCGAAGATGTTACTCTGAGAATCAAATATTAAAAATGCTGTAATATTATTTTTAAGGTGGTCAGACAATTTTATCATAATTAACTAAGCAAAAATCATTAATTAGAACGCAAAATAGCATGTTGGAGCGATGCAAACTTGCGTTGTTAACTATTAATAGCTTGGTAACTGAACAATAGTTCTTCATACCTTTAAATTCGTGAAAGCATTAATAAATGATCCATACAAAGAAAAACCATATAAAAAAGAAATCTATGGAAATTCCTTTAACCTGATAAAAGTTTACAATTCCGCTTGCTAGAGGAAAAAAAATAAAATAATAAAAGCTTGTTTAAAAAATGCATCAAACCTTTTTTGTGTGCATATCGTGCAAAACCAAATAAACAATTTTTACAATCAATGACAATTCTTTACAATTCTTTAAAATAAAACTGCACTTAACAAAATATCTCTCCTCGCTCGTATGATATAAATGAAACTCCATCCAACATTAAATCGGCTTTCCTCAACATCTCTTCCATTTCATATGTGTCTACATTTACTCTTCTTTTAAATCAGTTTCATGTAGAGGGGAAGGTTGGAGCAAAGTTGGATGTGAATTGGAGGGGGTGAGGAAGAGTGAGTTAACCGAAGTTCTTTCTTCTGTGAGAAAACCCAGTGACACCCCTCTTCTAATCTTGTCTATTTTCTCCCTCTTCTCGGCCTGTCCCCCGACAACCGGGAGTCAATTGGGAATCATGTAATTGTCCATCTTTAATTGTCCGTCTCTCTCTCTCGCGGTGGTGGTGGTGGTTCGGTTATTGTTATCAGCGATGGACGCCTTTGAGGAAGTTGAAAGACGATGAGAAGTAGAACGTTAAAACGGTGGGAGAAAACGATTACTTTTATCTTTTATGAACATCACGTGAAAAAAGTTTGTTTTTTTTTATTTTAATTTTATTTATTTTTTATTTTTAAAAAATAGGCAATAAAGAAAGGGAAAATAAAGAAAGGAAAAAGGAAAAGTAATTGTATGCAGAGGCACTTTCTTGGCATCATACCTAGTGCTTGATGAATCATCTAAAAGAAGAAAAGGGAAAAGCCACAGCTTGAGCGTAAAATAATGACACAAAGTTGAACAACAATAACTCGTAAACCATGCACTATCTTCTCATTCTGTATTCTGCAATTGCTTCTCTAAAGTTATTTTTTTTTTAATTTGTTCTTTTAAAAACGCAGTTTTTACATGTTCATCATCTATTATTAAGACAATGCCTTTTTATTAATAGGTATCGATCAATGATCCTCTCCCATGTGCAAAAACGTAAGAATTCTTTAAACGAAATTAATAGTAAAATTTTAAGCTTTTGAGAACCAGTAATACAGACGATATGAAAAAGCATTTCATATAAGCTATTATTTGCACTATACTAGTGGGCTTAATTTAGAATAATTTAGACTTACAATGTTAATTTGCTCCGCTTTCATTGAGATAATCCTATCCTGTTATCAAACATTTAGCAATGTCTACGTCAACTCTTAAAGCTTATGCACAAATAAACTTCCAAGAAGATTTGTTTTTTGTCACTCTGCACGAAGAAACACGGGAAATATTAATTTGTAATTAATTTCAAAACGATTTTAAGGAAACCAGTTGCCATTCTCGATTAGAAGGTAATGTCTTTTTAATGAAAACATAATAAATTCCTTTTAACTAAGCCTTCCCATAAAAGCTTTCTCACAATTCTTCATTCGCTATGAAAAATTATAAGCTTAATATTATAAACAATTGCCCCCATTTGTGAAAATTAAGGGTTTTCCAATTTGCGAAGCAACAAATTTTCATTAAAGTAAAATTTTAATTTACTAATAAATTTCCACAAAAATTCTCATAATATTCAACATATCAAGCAGAGTTTCAGTAGGCTGATTCTCTACTAGGTTAAATTTCAAATAGATTCAATAGTTATGAATTCGTGTATATTATTTTTTTTATATATTTCGATTTTATTGGTTAAATATAAATTCGGTAAAACGCCATTTCTCAACGGATACTATTGACAGATTATTTCTCGTATTACTTTAAAAACAGAAACTTGACTCCGTTTGATGAAGACGATTGGTGAAACAATGTTTATTTGTAATAGAATATTGACATAAAGGTTATATGCAATAATAGAGTAGGTACTCGGCTTCGCTTGGGTTGGTTGAATACAACGTCAGGTTGTTTAGAGTAAATTTTAGAATAACTTTTTTTTTGCCAAATTTGATTAGGATATAATTATGAAAACGCAAAATGTGAATGTATTTTCAATATAAACTTAAAAAGCTAATATGCAGTTATCTTCCAAAACTCTTTTGTAGACAATATTTTTTTTGTTGATCTTCCAGGAGCATAAATAAAAAGTTTTTCTGGAGATCCAACGCGTGAGCATGCTGTCTAAAGTTGACTCCTGCTACTTTTAACGATTGTCCTTGTGTTTTGTTGAACGTCATAGCAAATGCAATCTGAACGGGAAACTGGATTCGTCTGAAAGGAAATGGAACATTATCCTTTTCGCTTGAAATGCGAGGAATCAGCACATCATTATTGTTTTTGCACAGCCAGTGAGGATAGTAACCTCATTTACGTGGTCATGCATATTCTTCACATACATTCTAGATCTATTGCAAAGCTCTGTGATTCAATATTGCGCAATATAATGATAGGAGAGCCAACTTGAGTTCAATACAATTTCGAGGCAATCCAGGAAATTCTTCAGAATTAAGAAACTCGATTGAAAATCTTGTCGCATCATCATCTTCAAGGTTCTTATCTACTGATTTGTACGCTTGGCTCGCGCTTGGAAGCAATTCTATAATTTGTCGGTTAATTATGTTGACACATTCATTTTTGGAGCAAAGTATTGCCCTCACGCATAACCCCATTGAAAGTATTGACAATGTTACCAATTTCTGTAATGTTGTTCAATGTCTTGAAATATCCTGTCTTTTAATCTGGTCTGGTTTTGAACCAATATACAAAAATTTAACAGAAAAAACAATGTCTTTTTTTTTGATATCTTGCTCGATTTTCGCTTCATCAATCTCCAAGAATTTGCCTGAAAAAAATCTATGCTTGTGGATCAGTTTGCAACAGTTCTCGCATGTTTTTGTTTTATCCTCAAAATTGACAAATTACGCCAAAGATTTAGATTTCTTAAGCATTAATTTCATCTTTAAAATATTTCATTAAAAATCAAAAAGTAGTTAAATATCCATAACAGAATGACAGACAGACAGATACACATTGTATTAATGTAGATAACATTCAGATATGGCAATAACAGAAACGATCGCATTACTAACACCTCCTAGAGAGAAGGCCTGCGCACGGAAGCGTCATACATTGTGACATCATCATAAAAAGTCATAGTTAATCGTATTTCTACCAATAATAAACCCTAAATTAAGACTTTTTATTGATAACAGTAAGGCATCATAATAATTTAATAATTATCATGATCAATGGAGAGTTTTGAACAATAAATTTAAACTTTTATTTTTATGTGTCAAAGCAGGAAATGAATATTTTACCGCGCTATTATGTCTTTACGACTTCATTAAGAATCCTTGATTCCCTCGAAAAATCTTGGTTTAGCCTGCCAATAGTGATCAAACGAAGAAAGAGTTATTTCCTAATTTGACACTAAGGAATCTAAGTTTATGGCCAAATTTTATATCCAAACTGTACAAAAGAAACTAAGGAACAATTTAAAATATTTTTGCCTAAATCCATTTAATGGAAGTTGCCTTGAACGTCAGCGTCATCTAAATACGTAATAAAAGGCAAGCCCTTGCACGAGTTGCAAGACTGAAAAACAGCGCGTAGAGGCTCCAGCGGAGAGAAACTAGAAGCAGAAAGAAAAGGATGAATAGGACATGGTCTAGAAACCACAAATCCGGCAAGGTCTAGAAACTTCAATTCCACTGTTTCTTGGCGGATTCTACTTCTAGTACTACTTTTCAACGTAATTTTCACCTATATTAAGGCACTTATCATATCGTATGACCAGCTTCTGAATTCCATCGTCATAGAAATCGGCCGCCTGATTTGCTAACCACTCCAGCACGGCCATTTTGACGTCGTCATCGTCCTCATAACGCTGACCGCCAAGGTGCTTCTTTAAGTGCAAGAGCAACAAATGAAAATCACTGGGCGCTCACGTTACACCGGAGGCGTTCAACATCACCCAAGAAAGTGAAGTTCTTGCTCTATTCGAAGCTCCCGTTGTTCAGATGTTTTAAATGCCCGTATAGCTTTTTCTGTTTTAGTTGCAGAATTTCTTTGACCAATACTCGTTCTTTCTCTTTCTTTTCCAGGCACATAAATTCTGGCAGTCGTTTGGACGTTTGATAGGGAGCTCAAGGGAGACACGCGTGACTCCTTTGCCTCATCAATAGACGCGGCCTTATTAATGTTCTGTTATTGCATCATCATTTTATGCTCATTATTAATAATTCTTGGAAATGAACGTTCAAGCACCGCATTATCAACATCTCAGTTTCCGAAATATACACATTCCCACAGAATATATTCAAAATGTATTTTTATGAAGTGTTTGGTTCTAATGTGCTACCAAATAAGCTAGGTGATAACCCCGGCGTGGCACGGACTTTTTTTTGGATTAAATTTTGCAATATCTTAAAAATAAAACAGAAAAACGCTTAGAATTAATACAGTAAAAATTCTAAATGAAAATTCGAAAAAAAAATTATAAAGGCTCAAAATGGATGAACCTCTCCAAGGACGCCACTGCTAGTCTAAATAACGTCTTAGCCACGTAATCTTACTTTAGATGTACACTTGATGTTGTTGCAATTTCCACTCTTTTCTCGATGTCTTGAAGCAAAACATGGCCATTCATCACTTTGTGTAGTCTAGCGGTCGCCTATTCTTCTATTTACTTGCTTACCATTTCCTCTGTCGTCTTTCCACTCTCTCTCAATTGTCTGCTAAGTCTCCATTATCTCCAGTTACTGATCATTCTTAAAGATTTTCAAAAAACTGTTAAGTACTAAGAACTCTCTTTTCTTAGAAAAGCCTGAATAACAGGAATTCTATGCATTGTTACAAATTGAAACTTATCTATTTTGCACAAACTTTGCCTTGCATTATTGGTCGTGAGATATATATTGTTGATCCTTGCATAGTGTTGGTAACTTGCGTGTGGACACCATTGTTGATACCCATTGTTGCACAAACTTTTCCTTGCATTGTTGGTCATGAGATATTTCTCACTAATATGCCTTGCCAAAACCATGAATATCGATTTTTTATCAACAATTATTAATTTTTCGAAATCTGAGGTAGACAGTGACCTTCCTCATGCTTTGAAGGCGAAGTATGCAAAATTTCATCAAGATCGGAATAAAACTGTAGATTTGTATAAAAAACAAACAAACCCACAAACCCATAAACCCACAAACATCCTTCTTTATATATATAGATATCATATACCGGGTGTTTCATAGGCTATGACCAACTTGTTAGTTGAATAACTCGTCAACAGGTGGAGCTAGTGCCGTGAAAGTTTGAAAGAATCAAAGGAAATGGATTAGGCTTATTTTCGACGAATACAGTACTGCAGTTGTTTACGCCGAAATGTCTGGATATTCAGTCGAAGAGCGTGTTTTTTGGTCAAGACTTTTTATCATTGTGACCAGAGCCCTGCCGAAACACTCAGGAAGTGGTCTAGTGCCTTTAATTTTTTTTAGCCTCAAGTGTTGGTCCTGAAAGTTTGAAATAAAGATCTTTTTCCGTTCAAATGTTATTCGCCTTTTTCCTTGGTCTATACCCTGTGTAACAACTACTACACGGGACCAACGGCTTTACTTCACTTTCGAAGGAAGTGCGTGATCTCAGGATTTCCCGCTGAAAAATCCTCGTCGTCCTCGGCCGGGATAGAACCCGCGTACTCCGGCATCAGAGGCGATCACGCAATCGCTAAGCCACCCAGGCCGATGGCTACGCGTAGAGCAGACTTTTGGCAAACTTTCATGATTTTCACCGAAAGTCACTCAAATGGGTGGATTTACACTTTCGTGCACACTTTTTGCGAAACTTTCATGATTTTCACAATTTCAACAATAAATCTCGTAATAACTAAATATGTGTGACTCCTTTTCTTTTGCCCATTAAAATGTAACGTTTTCACAGTAATATTAATAGTATTTTTTTATGTATAACATTTCACTATGCTACCAATAAAGCAATAACACTTTGATGGCAAGAGTTTGGCAATACTTGATAGCAAGAGTTTGGCAACGACATGATCACGACCGAAATTTAATGTTCGTTAATACACATTTTCTCAGTCCATTGCAACCAGTAAAGTGTACCGCCTTGGCGTCTGTAGTTAAGTGCTCGTCTACCTTCAGTTTTGATGTGGCACTTTCCTTATGTACAGCATTTCGAGCAGCTAATATTAAGAGTTACTAAAATATTGAAGCACTTGAAAGTAAATGGAAGACCAGGCGTTCACCAGACATTCCCTTAAATCTCGCAGATTGGTTGACTGACGATCTTGCTGTAGGATATGTTGTTATAACATGTCCGAAACATTCTGTGTGGGGTTGAAATCAAAACTGATGCAGCTAATTTAAATGACGGAAGTCATCTTCGCTAAATTTGTTGTAATCCGTTTATGCCATTGCTGAATCAACCATGCACGATGAAAAATAGCACTGTCGTCCATGACAGGCCCGTCACATGCAAGATAAAAGTGCAACATTGCAGGATGGACTTGGTCGCAACAGTGTTCAGATAATCCGTGAAACGCACCCGTCTTCCATGAATATCAAGTGGACCATTTCCATACCAATAGAAGAAGTTTCATACGATGGCACTATTCCAGAACCTAGAGTCGTCTGACGAATGAAGATAAGGCATGGTGGATCCATTCCTTGATGGAGCTCCCGTCAAACCCCCTACCTGCCGTTGGTGTATCGTCATTCGTCAGACCACATACCCAAGAAAGACCACATTCTCACTAGCTTTTTTGGCATAACCTTCCTCTAGTCTTACACCATTGTAGACGAACTTTCTTGTTCTTGCAGAAATCATATTTGGGTCAATTCCCGGCGCATTGTTCTGCCGCCAGATATAGACCAGTAACAGCTCGATTAAAATCATTTGTCCTCTTTGCACAGTAGATGTCGTGTTTCTCCGTACAAGCAGTTTTAAAACGACGATGGTCTCGTCTTTAAGCCACAATTACTCCTTTTATATTAAGACTGAAGACTTCGGATCATTTTTCAGCCATGCTCTGGATATCGGAACTCATCTTTCGAGAACCCAGTCAGTTGTTTCGTTATTTCAATCGTGGCTCTAGCTAGACGATCACCAAGGATGAGTCTCTTTTTATTCAAAGTTAGTTTGGTCCATCACTTTTCTTATGCTGATCAAGTGCTAGATTAGGCTCTTTCTTGAATAGGTGATAAGTATATGTTTGAATCGCATGAAATGGATTACAACAAACTACATGTTCCACACAAATTTTAATTCATTGGCCTCAGTGTGCAAGTTGTTTTTTTTAATGAATTAGAGAAACTTCACTGACCGAAATTAGCCTAACTTATAATTGAGTATAAACAACTTATACTTTCCGTAATATTCAATTAAAACTTTTTTTTCAAACACTCCAGAAAAGAAAATAGTCGGAGAGCTAAGTGGTTTTTTAGAGATCATGACAGACGGAAAATTAAAAACAAAAGACAGTTTCTTAAAAGATCTGTTACAAAAAATTACTATTAGTGAAGATTACAACTGAAATCTTTTATTATAATGTAAGAACTTCGATTAATGAAAATAATTCTCTCAGATATTCGTTATATCGCGATGCTACTATTTTTTTTCTATTTATAACACGATTTACTATAAATTGCTTTAAAGGTAGTATTTATAGTTTTTCTTCTCCCCTTCCCCCCATAAAACGAAATGCTTGATTAAAAAAATGTTCACAATAAATGTAACTGCTCTCACTGAGATCGCTCATCCTTACCTTGACCTGATTCCCACGACAGGCGCCTCGGCCAGTCCATTCGGCGTCCGAGGAGGAGAATTTAGCGTCGGTAAGAGAATTCATATTAATATTAACTTAAGGCAAATTTACGTAACTGTCTTCATCTCATTTCAGATACTGCTGATGATCATTAGAAGGTAAATAAACAACCAAATCTTTCCTTACAGAAGCTAACATGAAGACATCTCAAAGGAACAAAAAGGAATCACGTGTGCTCTGTCCGTTATTTTGTCTGTTGAATTTTTATTTCAATTAAAATTTAAAATGAAAAGTTTTCTCGAGATAAGTTTAAATGTTTTATAACTCCATCTGTTATAAGGACAGCCTTAATCTCTAAACGGAAGATGCTCGTATGATTAATTAATCAGGAAAATTTATAATTGTGTCTAAATAGAGGGTGATGAAAGAGTAATTGCATACTGTTAAAATAGGAAGAATTTGAAGTTGCGGGCTCGATGAACTCATTTCAAATGTGACGTTGTGGATACTTATTTTTGCGAAAACAGGGTTTGAAAGGTTCCTTGTATGAAATAAGACTGCTGCAGCATTATTGTGTCCTTTGTAAGAAAGCATGTGTTTGTAAGACTTCGTTTTTAAATTGAAAATGCATCCTAATTGCCGCTTTGCAATAATAAAGCTCGGCATGAAAATGCACTGTAATAAATTAAGATTCTTTTATGAAATTAACATAAGCACTGTTAATTTGTCCTTGTACTGCAACTATTTTAATACACTCGAAAAAATTAAAATTAGCTAAACTAAATCATCTTGAACACTGCGAATAAAATTTCAGAGAAATAAGGTTTTTCCAATGAACCCTCAGCCGGTGTTAATTGCAGCACTAGAAGTGAGGCAAATGTCGATTGCCATTCTAAGTCCATCGTTGTAATAATGCATAACAAAAGGGAAAATTTAGCCGTGACATATCAATTTAAACAGCGCGGAAAGGAACATAACATCGCCTGACGCTTGAGAAAAATAACCAAAGGACTTTTCTACTGACCAAATGTTATGAAATCCAACTCTACTTTATCTCAGTTCACTTCAGCTACAAAATTATCAAGATATATTAGAGCTCTTTAAGATTAAAAAAAAAAAGATAATAGGGAACCAAATGTGTAAGTTTCCAAGTAAAAAAAAAAAAAACCCAACATTTCTTCATCCCTTTCATCTAAAAAAATAATAAAAATAAATTTAAATTCTGGTGAATATCTGGGCTGTTTGTACAGTTTTTTTCTTGATATCAGAATTTTTTTGGTGAAAGTTCTGATCAAATAATAGAATTCCTTGATCAAATTTCGACGGAGAATTCTTGGGAATGATTCTGGTTAATGGAAGAAGAAGAAGAAGAAGAAAAGAGGAATGAAAAGTACACAACATTACGTTTAAAAATAAAATTTAAAAATGCAAAAGAAAAAAACGGGGCGTAGAATTGGGAGGAGAAGGACAAACGTAACTAGCTTGAGAGCAAGGTCAATTTTGTCGCGCTTTGAATAATAATTATCAGTTTTCCCGCCGAAACTTTTGTCCTTGTTCGTGACACTCATAGGGAAAATCAAGTTCACGTGTGAGATCAGGTATTCCTTGAGCCAAGGAGACGACGAAATCTCTCGCCCTCTGCCTCATTGACTGCCGACGCCGTTCGTTCGTAGGCATAACATTCTCCCGCGGTGGCCTTGTCGCAAGGCGCCCGTCGGCCTCTCCTCCCTGCGTGCACTCGACCCGTTAACAAACCGATGTTGGGGGAGGAGTCTCTCTTTTCATAATAAATAATTAAGTAGTAGTAAATAAATAATAATAGCATGCGCATAAGAATCACGTGACTCGGTTCTCTGGAACAGATGAACTATCGTCATAAAATTTCAGAATGAAAGTGCATTGCACAGTAACTCCATCAATTTACGGGAACCGAGCGACATAAATAATGTACTTAAAGAGCTTACACGAAAAATAATTAAAACTTGGATGTAATCAGAGAGAACCGTTTTGCTTTATTCGGCATTTATGTGCCAGCTAATCGAGAATAGAACGAGGGCAAGGTTGGGAGAGATGAAATGAAATACACAAATTTTACGGAATTTAGTCATTGTTTTCTGTAAAGCGAATTCTTTCTGGAAGCTCTTAACGAAAAATTAGCCCTATACAGCATTTCGAAAGGTGCCTCATAAATTTATTTCACGTCTCAGAAGTAGTTTCGCCTAACCTGTGTGTTGCTCGATACCTTTCTCTTTCAGCAGATATTTAACGCCGTAAACATGTTCGATTTCCATCAAAATTAAAAAATTTCAAGAGATTCTTAAAACACGGTCCCTTTTTACACTTTATTTATTTAAGGAGTCATTTAAAGATCATTTTAACTGCGTAAAAATATGATTTTTATCATGTGAAAGTGCAATACTATCTTTCAACGAACTTTTGACTCTTATTCTGTTGTAAGAAATGTCTTCGAAAAGCGAGAAATGTCAATGACTTCGATAGATAGTTGCACTATATATTAGGTTGTCCGGAAAGTTTCTTCCGGATTTGAAATTTTATTTCGAAAGCAAAAAATATGTACAAAATGATTGAATTAATGAGGATATTACTCCCCATCCAACTCGATGATCTCCCGACGTTTTGGGAGCTTTTCGATTACCTCCGCGAAGAACCCTAGGTCCCTGGACTCTAGGAACAAATCGACCTCTTTTTTGCACTCTTCTGCACTTTTAAAAATTTCACCCCGAAGATGGAGTTGGTGGGAGAAAAGGTAGTAGTCGGAGGGTGCTAAGTCAGGGCTATATGGACGGTGAGCCATGATATCCCATTCGAGCTCGTGCAAGGTCCAGGAGGTGGCGGTGCTAGTGTGCGGGCGAGCGTTGTCTTGACGGAACAGAGCCGGCTTTCTTCTGAACTCGTTTCGGCGATTGGTCTCGATGGATTGTTGAACAAGCACTCGAGATACAGAATTGTTTGCGCACGCGTCAAGAATCCGGAAGAAACTTTCCAGGCAACCTGATATAGACAAAGCACAGTTCCCTGATTAGAATACAGCTTACGGAACCAAACTAAGTGTTTCTTGAAGTATTTTTAATGCTGATTACAAAAATGAAAACGAAATTTTTCTATCACGCACCAATTTTTAGAAATCGTTATATTAAGTATTTACAATTTCTACTCCTGTTTGTTACTCCTATACGCCTACGGCTATCCCACTCACAAATGAAACAGCAGTGCTTGGTGTACCCATTCTGCATGCCTAAATGAAGTCCAATGATCTTCATATTTCCACGAATATACCATTTGTACTGATCATATTTAATCTGATTATGCAGCTGCTCCGTGTTTTCATAGGATTCCTTCATATGAACGACCGTGTCCAATTGAGATGGAAGGATATTTTTGTTCTTAATGTGCAGCAGAACGGCTTTCAGACAAAGTTTTGACGAATCGATGAAGAGACTAAGTTTTGACAAATCGACGAAGGCCATTCATTCATCGTGATTTATTCCCAGGGCGTTCATCAAGCCATCGACATCATTACAAAAGCTCAGACCTTCATTCATGGGGAAAAAATACGAAATAACGATATTTTGCAGTGTTTTTTGATTGCTCCTTGCTAACTGCCATGTTAATATACAATACAAATACAAATAGAGTGAAAGAGATAAGATGAACCCACAGGAACCAGTGTGGTCAAAATGACCGATAGATAAATATAAACCCAGAATACTACTAATATAATACATAAAGGGAAACTATAGATATAAGTAAATCGTCGGCTGTGGCCAAATTCGTTGGGTCAACAGCAGATTCTCAGTAACTTACAAGAAAAACAACAATACGACAGTCAACTCCAACAAATTCAGTATAATATAGACTCGGGGGAAATTGGATATGACGGAGATCATGTGCGAAAACCAGGCTCAAGATTACGAACATGGCCCTGGAGACGCTTATAGAAGATCCTAAAATCTTTTTCGGAGCGAAGGCTCAAGGGCAAGCGTGCCCAGAACATGATGCCGACATAGGATAAACATCGTCGACGATACAATGGAATAAAGCCAAAAACTGTGGACACAACTATAGAAAGAAAAATAACTCCAAAACCACTATTCCACATAATAAATTTTAATGACCCAGATGTACATTTCGGAAACGAAGTTTCCTTCATCAGTGAAGTTTTCCGAAATGTACATCTGGGTCATTAAAATTTATTATGTGGAATAGTGGTTTTGGAGTTATTTTTCTTTCTATCGTCGACGATAGTTATGGGTTGTTAAAGGTGGAATTAGTTGGCCGTTAGATCTCGTAGAATAATGATGACTTATTAGATTTCGGTTCAAATCGAAGGTTGGGGAGGCCAACAACACTGAATTAATAATTTTAAAAACAGAGATATACGCGTAAAAAATATAACCGAAAAATGGTCAATATACCAAACTCAGGAAATCTTGCTGTTACTGAAACAGTTTTCGGCACTTTAAGATATGACATGACGAACTACTTTTGTAATTTCAGCACTCTGGTGATATTATGTAAAGAAGACGAACCCCAAAAGCAAAGATACGAATGTATGCAGGCGTAATATAGTTGAAGAATATTTTACTTGGTTGATTCCCTGACGAGATAATTCAGTTCCCCTTGGTTGATAAAATGAGGTTCAGTAATTCTAATTTCTAAGTGCTGTATATTTTTCTTAGGATTATGGCCTGATGTTAATGTTATTGTTATCAAATATTCTTTTTAGATTAAATTTACTTTCTTTCTCGCCCTTCAGTTTTTAAGCTTAAAGCAAAAAAAGATGAAGCACACACTTTTAGAAAATGTATAAAAATTACCAAGACTAGCTATATAGATAAACAGGCCCTGAAGCGAAAAAGTCCAAACAACAATATAACCTTCATTGTTTTCAACAAACGAAAAAATACTGATTGTTAAAATCCAAGATGGAAACTGAAGGTTACATTGTTACTCGGACTAAGATGGTCAGGTATTTTTCCGCGTCAGGGCAACACCACCTAGGGTGCGTTCACTTATTCACTTGGAGTCACTCCGAGTGACTCCCGTGACTCTGAGTCATTCGGATTCCGTTTCTTTATTTGCTCCGAGTCATTTGGTCTCCGTTTCTTTTATTCGCTCGGAGTTAACTCCCTTGACGTCCAATATCAGGGTACGCTTAGAGTCTTTATTCGCTTGGAGTGCAACTCGGGTTAACTCCCTTAACTCCTGCTTTCAAGCTGGAGTCATCGGAGTCAAAACTTTTAATGAGAAAGACGACGCAACAATGAAGAGTGCCAACAAAGTTTAGACTTCAACGATGATTAATTTTGTTACAATGAGATATCGTTTGCGAGCGCGCTTGTTAGGAGACGCACAGTGCGGCCGATTGCCAAAAAAGCTGGCCAAAATTCGAAAATTCCAGTAATTCACCCCAAAATGGAATCTTAGAGGTTTTTGGGGTCGCTGATTACAAATTTTATGTCAAATGTACGAAAATTCACCCCCTTCACCCCTAATCGACCACCCCCTGGGGTATAATATCATGTATTATTTATCATAATCAAGTTACATATCGTTTTTGAGGGTTTTGGGGTCGCTGATTACGACCTTTCTGTCAGAATTATAAAATTCGAAATAGCAAATACAAGATGGCGTCACCCAGGGCGTTTTAAGCGCGCTTGGGGTTTAAAACGCCCTGGGTGACGCCATCTTGTATTTGCCATTTCGAATTTTATAATTCTGACAGAAAGGTCGTAATCAGCGACCCCAAAACCCTCAAAAACGATATGTAACTTGATTATGATAAATAATACATGATATTATACCCCAGGGGGGTGGTCGATTAGGGGTGAAGGGGGTGAATTTCCGTACATTTGACATAAAATTTGTAATCAGCGACCCCAAAAACCCCTAAGATTCCATTATGGAGTGAATTACTTGAATTTTCGAATTTTGGCCAGCTTTTTGGCAATCGGCCGCACTGTGCAGTGGGTCGCACAATATTAATAACTTTTGGACAACATTATTATTGATAATTGTTGTTTAAGGCACGCCAAATGTTGCTGAATTTTTTCAGATTTCTATTGCATCATGAAGTACGGAAATTTCAATAAGATTAAATTTTTGACTGGGAGGTTTGGGCAAAGCATCCTTAGAAAAAAAACCCATAACAATTCAAGTGGCAGAAGGTGGCAGCTGAATTTTGGCTTAATCGATAATTAATACTTTTCCAAGTAACCTCCAAAAGGTTAGAAGACAGCATTCGACAGCGTTTTATTGTCATTTGATTTGAAAACTCAAATTTTATTGGAAAAAAACGAAAAAAAGTACCCTTATTATTGTGCTGCTAAAAATTTTCTGTCAAAGAAATGACATTTACAAAATTTTTTACGTATTTTACTAACCTTCAAACGTACATTCCATTTGGTTTTATTAGATTTTCTTTGCTGCACGCGCTTTCACACGTTTAAAGGTTTTTCCCGAATAACTATACCAATAATGCGCTTGAAAAAAGGCCAAACTCCAACTGAAAATAAAGAAAGAATTTGGGGTATAGGACGTTACTCTTAACCATTTTAAATTCTTATAGGATCCCTCTAGCCAACTGCATGCTAAAAAATTTTATCTAGACACTTTTATTTTTCGAGTTTTGGCCAGCTGTTTGGCAATCGGCCGCACTGTGAGACGTGGCAACCACACAAACAAGAGAAGACTATATTTCTTCAAACTGGCGCATAAGTTGTTTAACTATCAACATGGCCGCCTCTATCCTTCGAAAGTGCACGACCATAGCTTACCATAATTGGTTAGCCTTCCATTGTTGTAGGCTTGGCACGATACAAACGAAAATTTAGCTTAAATTGATCGAAACTTTGATTCAAGACAATTTCTTCAGCATAATTATTAATTTTTATATGCTCAATCTCAGTTCCATCTTTACGCATGAGGCCACCCTAGCCTCTGTGATAATAAATTAAAATTACTATTATGACCAGAACTTTGTTTTTATAAAAATAATAAAAAATAAAAAAAATATGTTATTGTTTATTCCTGTTAATAAAAAATAACTTAATGTTAAAGGTTCCCCATAACCAAAAGTGCCATGGGCACTGCTCATGCTTTTCTGATGCCTCCGGAGGTTGCGAAGAGGGAAGAAAATATCTTGAATCGTTCACAAGCAGTGTTGCCAATTTAGCAGGGATGTGTCCGATTTAAAAGCTCATTTTCATTATTTTGTGCATTATACATTAAATTACGAAGTAGTATAATATGTTTATTTATTAATGAATGATTCTATACCCATTTATAAATGGAGAAGATAAAATAACAAATAATAATAATAAATAATAACAAGTTCACCAATGAATAATGATGAGACTTTTTGAAGAGAATTGAAGACTTGTAAAAGAATGGTAAATGGTTGCTGTGCTTTGTTAAATTTTTATTAAAAATGTCCATCAAGAGACAAGCGCATGAAAAAAGGCTAAATTGGCAATACTACACACAAATGACTATAACGTTAAAAGTATTCGATTGTTACGTCGTTGTGTTGACTCTGAGCCATGACGCTAGTACTCTGATCACGTGATCACATTGACTCGGAGCATGACTCCGAACGAATAAGTGAACGCACCCCTAGACAGAAGGCCTGCGCACAGAACGTCATACATTGTTACACCACACGAACGCGGCTATTGTTAATCGTATTTCTACCAATAATAAACCATAAATTTGGCCGTTTGATGATGATGTAACAATGCTTACAGTTTCTGTGCGCAGGCCTTCTGTCTAGGTGGTATTGGTCAGGGCAACGCCTCCTATAAAGAACGCCTCCGCACTGAAGCGTTATGCATTGTTACATCATCATACTTCGTCCCGAGACCAACGAGAGACAAGCCAGGGCACTCAAAAATCACATGCTCATCGGGGTCCGGCCAAAAATTCATCCTTCATTGTCTCCATCTTGGATTTTAACAATCAGTAATTTTTCGTTTGTTGGAAACAATGAAGGATGGATTGTTGTCCGGACCCCGATGATCATGTGACTTTTGAGTGCCCTGGCCTGTCTCTCGTTGGCCTCGCTTCGTCCTTTGTTAACCGTATTTCTACCAATAATAAGCTAAATTTGGTCGATTTATGATGATGTAACAATGTATGATGTTTCAGTGCCGAGGCTTTCTTTATAGGAGGCGTTGGTCAGGGCCTGTTTATCTAGCTGGCTTTGAAAAATCACAAACTGAACAGCTGTCAATTCAAACACGCTCTAAAACCAACGCCATCTAAAAAACAAAGCCTGATTACTGCGTCATCAAACCAGGGCTGAAAATCCAATCTTCACTGTTTAAAACAAACGGAAAAAAAATCCTGAAAAAAATCCTCATCGTCCTCGGGCATCAGAGGCGATCATGCAACCCGTGAGCCACCGAGGCCGATCAATAGGTATGGGCGTTGACGGTTGACCCACGATGCAAGAACTCTGCGATTAGGATGCCTTGCATATCCCAAAAAACTGTAAGAATAATCTTCCGAGTTGAAGGAGGAACTTTGAAATTTTTTGCGAAATTTGCTATTCTTCCAGCCAATTCTTCATTGGGTCAAATTGGGTTGAGTTCGGAAAATCGCCGCGAGTGTCGATTCTTCGGAAAAAGAATTCGGTTGTAACTACGAATTCCTATTGAGAATCATATTCCTTTCGCATCTCTTCTTGGTATTATCATAGTTGAACAGCTGTTCACATGTACCGATTATTTAAATAAATTCCAGACGCCGATTGGAAAAATCCTGGACGGCAAGAGCAGTTAACAGGGCCCTTTGATGTCGAAACTCGCATTCTAAATTCCTAACCAAACATGCGAACAGCATTTCACTTCCTCTCTGTTATTTCTGCGGTTAGTGCTGAATAGGGATACTTAATCTGGATTACTCTGCCTTTTTCTCGAATTGTTCATCCACCCAGAATAATTCTCTTGTTCGTCGGTGAATGGAACTTTGTGTCTACTGGAATTTTGTCCATCATAATCGCGTTGCATAATAAGAATAGGTTAAAACAAACCCAACACCTTGATCGATTCCTGTTCATTCTGACCTCATCAATCGTCCGCACTTCCCTTTTCTTTGAAGCGCTTCCATATCCTTCTGACTTGATACGGTGTCGTCCCAATTACCAAAGTGTGTGGAAACGACAGACTTTGATGATTTAATCACGACCCAACTGCGAAATTGATATCGAGATATGGCCCAAAGACGTAATTGAGTTAACTGCTTAAACTACTCGTCCTTGTGAAAGCGAGTCTTGCATCTTGAAACTGTGTTAGTTTGGTGATATAGCTTTAAAGCCGTAGATTAAATGTATCATTCCAATGATAGGGTGATTCTATGAGGATGGCAAGATCATTCGCTATTATTATTGACTATACACCGAAATATCCCCAAGTATCTGCAAATAGGCGAATCATCTATAAATACGAAATTCGGGTTTGTATCCAAAAACGGCGATTTAAAATATTTTTTAATTTTAAAATCAAAGATAAATTCATTTATCTATATATACAAATATTTGTCACTCTTTAAAGAATTTTTTTTGCTTCCAAATAATGAAATTTCAGTTTCTCTTCGCATTACTTTATCATTATGTAACTCCTTGTTTTTGATACCGATTTTAACCGCAAGACATTTTCGATTATTGTCGGCATGGATTTCACTCTTACACAAATTTTCAATTGGCTTAACTTCTAAATATTACCATTTACAAGTTGTAACACAGCTATTTTATTATAATACTGTTTGCATTCTGTTAAGGTCAGTAATTGTCATGAAAATAAGACCATTAATTAGTTTAAACGTGCGTCCACGCTATTCATCGAGAACTATGCCTGGTGCTTATCATTTTCTTAGATTCGTTTGAATAGGGAAGCGCTCTTAGATGGGTCGATCCAGTCTTTATTGTAGTTGACATCATTGGTGCTGCTACACACGTGGACCCGTCACAGCCATAAGATAGCTGGGACTTGGGCTCAAGTGCTCGCCAGGGCGGCGCTTCGATTCGTAAGCAGATTAGCAGACGACGCTGGTTAATAAGGCATTTCGCATAGAAATATTTGCTGGCGTTTGTTATTTTTAAGCATAACAACGTTTAGTGTACTTAAATATAGCGCGCTGTTACACCTTTGTCTTTTTTTAATTTATAATAAAATAAAAATTAATCTATTTAATTTTAAATAGCATTAAATAGATTCTATTTCACAACAACAATATCTTGAAGGTAATAATTAAATTTAATTATTTTACTGATTTTTTTTTATTAATTTGTGCATTTAATTATTTTATTTTATTTATTCGTATAATCAAGTTTATTTAATTAATTAATCATTAGCTTTATTTTATTTTATTTTATTTTATTTATTTTATTTTATTTGTTTATCGTTTAAATAATCTGTTCTTATTTTTTAATTTATTTTAATTAAATTTGTATGGATATAGATGAAACAATTGCATTTTGATTGAGTGATGGGATTTCCGCGTGCATCAACCATTGTTGACGCAATATAAAAGTACGGGCAGTCGATTGTTGACGCAAGCACCTCGGCCGATTGTTGGCACAAAAAAAAAACCGAATCCTTTTTATATATAGAACAGACTGCTTTTGTTTATTCGTCGGCATATTGTTGGCTCGAGCTATATTGTTGGCGCGTGGCATATTTTTGGCCCGTGGCATATTGTTGGTCTGTAGCTTATTATTAGCGCGTGGCATATGTTGATCTCTGGCTTATTGCTGACGCGTGGCATATGCTTGGTCTGTGGCTTATTGTTGGCGCGTGGCATATTGTTCGTGACACAGCATTGTCAAACAAAAAAACAAACACACAAACAAACACCAAGTCATTTTTATATACAGGGTGTTTTTGAATTGAGAACAGATTTTTTGGGAGATGATAGAAGAGGTCCTTAGAAGTAATTTTTGTCATATGAACATGGGGTCCCCGCAGCTCCGTTAACTTACAATACTGCATTGAACAATCAAATGACACCGGGACGCAGTGTGCGTTGGTAGGCCTAGATTATTTTATTTTTAACAATTAACACAAGCAATGGTGTACTCCGAACCCGTAGATACCGAAGAAGAATTGGCGGCTCGTGTTGTCGCGGCAGCAGGTGACATCAGCGACCGTGCAAATCAACTGTTTCCACGCGTACATCAATCCATCATAAGGCGTTGCGAATTGTGCTATGAAGCAAATGGCGGTCATTCGAACAATTACTGTAAAAGTCATACAGTAGATTGCTTGTGCTAATTGTTAAAAATAAATTAATCTAGGCCTACCAACGCACACTGCGTCCCGGTGTCATTTGATTGTTCAATTCAGGATTGTAAGTAAACGGAGCTGCGGGGACCCCATGTTCATATGACAAAAAATACTTCTAAGGACCTCTTCTATCATCTCCCAAAAAATCTGTACTCAATTCAAAAACACCCTGTATATAGATTCCATCGGACTTACCATCTTCACTGATTACTCAAAAGGGAGCCTCCAATTACCCGCTCATTTTTGGTGACTTTTGTTGATCACAATCACGTGGTTTTAGGTTGAGTTTATATCGCCTTTCTTTTGATAATCTTCTGACTCTTTTAAAATAATTTCTGGCTCACGTTTACTGACAAAATCATTAGGTTCAAAGGTCCCCTTCTCTAAGAGTCTTACCTTTTTACAACGCTTATATAACTTTCACTATGTTTGGGTAATGTTTGGTGGATGAAATCTTGTAATCAATATTTCAACCCCTTCCACTAATCCGGTCTTGCTGAAATTTTGTACGCATACGTAAAGTCGGAGATAATGCATGAATCAAAAATATTTTTCCAGGAAAACTCGTGCGTTGTCTTTTGAAAAACTTGTTTCATTCACTTGTTCTTGCTCTTCTCAAAATTAGAACAGTCTTCGATAAAAGTAATTTATTTTATCAAATCTGTTCCTTTTTTTAACCATTTTTCAGACGAGTTCAATATTATTGAGCCTAATATTAATTTTTTTGAGAATAGCTTTTTTACCCTTACTGAGTATTTCTTTTTCACTTTTAGTCTTAGTAATTAGTAACCCACTTGGATTTTTGTTTGTTTTGTATCTCGCACCGGTACGGCGCTACACTTGTTTCAGTATTTTGATGGTTTGCCATTGTCTATTGTTTTTAGCTTCATCTTAATACGCTGGACTATTTCTTGTGGGGACATCTGAAGATATTAATGTATGCTGCACATGTAGATCATGTCGATGTTCTTCTTCCACGGTTTGTTAACGACTGTAACACCATACGCACAACACCTGACATGTTTGAACGGATGCATCAGTCAATGCTTCGGCAATGACAGTGTTGTGTACAAAAATAGGGGCTTCAGTTCATAGCACTTCTGTAATGCACATGGTTGTTAAAGTCATTGTTTGTTGTTTTTCAGTGAATGCTCAGTCATCAGAGAGTCAAGCCACTGGCCTTTCCATGAATGTTTGCTGAAACTGAAGCAAGTGTAGCGCCATACCGTTGAGAAATAGGACACACATTGCTTAATAAAAAATGTTTGTTTTAGTACTCTCTGTCTACCATATTTTTCTGTAACATAAGTACTGAATCATCCAATAGTCTAACCAAGAATGAACCAATATTCAAATTTTAGAGTTTTAATATCATAATTAAGTACCGCAAATATTTTTAATTTTAAATTAAATGGAAAAATCGATTAACATAAGAAAATTTTTATCTCAATTATGCAGGTGGATTTTTTTCCCGAATAAATTGCATGTTTTAAATCTGAGCCATGTCCCTTTTCTATTTTTTTGAAATCGATTAAAAAAAATAACTGCTATTGCTCATAAAATTTCCCATCAATGCTGAAGAATCTCAACCTTGAAAACAGCATCATAAATGCCGAGTTTAAAAAAGTGCCAAGAATTAATATAAAAAGAAAAAATAAAAACACAAATTCGAATATGATAAAACGTTTGGTTTGCTAATAGTATTAATTATTCGTTCAAATCATAAAATCTAGTATATTCAATCTATGGAATAGTTACTCCTTCCATTAGAAACGAAAAATGAGAATAGTAAGGAGGTAAAATATTATGCAAACAATTCTACTCCGTTATTATTTCAGAAGGAAAATAAAGATATCCCACAAACATAAACAAGAGAAAACTTTATTAATTTTCATTTGTGTTTAAGTTCCTCTTACAATATGTCTTACAATGTACTGTATATCTGCATCATAAATGTAAGTACAAAATGCAATAAATAAATAAATAAATAAATAAATAAATAAATAAATAAAATTAATTCCCATTAAAGATAATCCCAACAAAGGAAAGGAAAAGTTAAAACAAATTAAAAACGCGAGAGAAAAAATGAAGCATTCTAAAACCTTGGACGCCTGACCTTCTCCATTTACTTTGGCGGGAAAATGTGCAAATTATGCAAATTAGGTGTGAAAAATGACCGAGTTCCCAGAAGATCGTTCGACAAAAATGAGATTTAAGTTCTTCGCTATTACTTTTTTTCCCTCCCTCTCTCATTATAAAGAGAGGATGGGATGGAATTCATCGGTTTCTGTCACAATAAACAGGTCAAATTCACTACTTCAGCTTCTGTAGAAACATGTCACGAGATCACAAAATAACTGTCAAAAAGAACAAAAAGAAAACTATATCGCGCAGTTAACGGGAATATTAAAAAAAAAAAAAAAAGAAGAAGAAGAAGAAACAGTGAGAGCCTAAAGAACAGATTTAATAAATTTACTTCTATGTTTTCATTTTAATAAGAAGTAAACAACTCAAACCTGTCATTTATTATTTCATGCAGAGCATGTTAAATGATTACATAAAGTGATTTCAAGAAGAAAAGGAAACAGGAAAGATAGGGAAGGGAATAAGGTTCCCTTTGCTCCCCCCCCTTCTCCAACCAGTCCATTGTTAATTGAATGACGGCTCTTAAAATGAAATGTATCAGGGCAACGGGAACCATAGAAAACAAAAGTGTAATTATATGTTTAATAAAAAAAAAACTAGGGAAAAAGGTAACATAAAATAGAAGTTATTATTAAATTCTAATAAAGACTAGAATTACGGCGGTAAAAAAAAGTGCTGTAAAAATAATTTTTTATAATTCTAAAATTAAAAATATATATTAATGATAATACAGCCCTTTTATAGAATGGGGCATTAATTAATTAAGTAATTAAGAAAGTCAGTGCGGACTAGGTAAGTTCATATGTAAATAACAGTCCACTTTAAAAAATGTTACCTTCGTTATAAAAAAAAAAAATCATTTTGTTTGGGACGATACGTAATTATAAATTTGATTTAAGAGTTCCTAAGATAAGAAAAACTGGTTTTATACTTTAAACGAACATTTGGCAAGCATTTAAAAACGAGTAAACGCCTTCTGTAAGATTTTCACCTTTATGCTATTTTATCATTTTTTTCCCATTCCAACTGTCTACTAGGGAAATTGATCACCGTGTTAGAATTAGCAGTTTCAAATTCTGCATATGCACTTAATTTTTTTATCGTCTACAACATGAGCTATATATGATATGATTATTTTTTTACCGTCTCGATTGCATTAATTACATGAATGGAACATTGAATCAGAATAAACCAATAATTATAACTGGTCAATGTCATCCCTTAACGAGATAATTATTACCCTAAAGCAGGATTTCCCATTTGATAATCTGCGACTCCTGCAGAATCAATTTAGGGAGTCCGTAGCATTATTTTAAAAAAAATGGTTAAATTAAAAAAAAAGTGATATATTTCCATAATATTTAGACTGAACAGCTGCTAAATATGTCATATTTTTAATTTTTTATAAATAAAATGTTATTATAATCCAGTGTGCTCACTTTTTTAATATCTCTATCCCTATTCTCAATAATTGTTAATGCACTCTCTGTTCTTTGCATATGCTCTGAATGCAGTCAGAGATTACCCCCTCTTTCTAGATGAAGTTGATACTGGAGAGAGAGAAAGGAGACTCCACTTGTCCACAAGAACATTTTAATACACCATATATGTATACACCATATTCCTTCTTGGGAGTCATACTGAAGAAGGCCACATTGTGATCGAAATGTATATATATATATATAAGGTGTATTAAAATGTTCTTGTGGACAAGTAGAGTCTCCTTTCTCTCTCTCAAGTATTCTAGCATCTACAGAATCGTAAGGTCAGTTTTTAATTTATTCGTTAGCTTAGAAGTTGATACTGCTCTCAACAAGAGAGAGAGTGCAGATTCTATCATATCCTATTTTAATGCGATTGATAAAGCTCTGGAAAATCTTAGGGCTGTGAACCCCCAAACCTTGCGAATGGCAAGTAAACCTTCAATAGAGTTGTGTACCACGGACTTTTCAAAAGTTTTCTTATATTTAATTTATGATTAGAGGTCTTTTCCCTTTCCTTTAGAGGGATACCGTTCTAATTTACACTGCTATCTGATAATTATATTTCTTCGTAAATAATGTAAACATCACAAAACATATTTATATATTTAATAAATATTTGAATGCCGTAAATAAATGAGCGTTGTCAAAAAATAATGATGGCAAATGATCACTCTTCCCATTCGAAGCCTTACTACATTTATCGGTTTCTAAAAGTTCGTCCGATATCCGAAATATTCGAATTTAAAAATGTCTTTACACTTTTTTAACCACAACCAGCGAAATAATCGAATGGAATATAATTTTCTAATGCAAGAGGATAGAGATTAATTACACGTAATACAGGGTGGCCATAAAAAATTTTTTCCCTATTTGGTAACTCGGTCTAACAATCAGAATATCACCAAATCTAATGGCAGAGACTACTTTGACAAGGAAACATGATTCCACTAAAAATTAATTTAATTCAAAAAGTCGCCGAGTGGAAGATGATGTAGGCTAGCCGATTGTCTACATAAAACGAAGTTGACCATCTGATCGCTAGCATCAAAGAACTAAAAAGTACCTGTAGAAATGCATTGGTAAGAATGTGGTCACCTCACCACGCCTTACTTCACTGCAAAGCAACACAATAATTCTTCATTACACTTTAGATTGTTATTCTTTTGTCGCTGTATCCCCCCCCCCCCTCCCATGGCTACTTTCTGAATTAATTTTTTCTGCGAAATTCGTCTTCTCGTGTCTCAGAAAGTCTCCCTGCCAAATGTAATTGCATTTCTTCAGACGGAGTACAGACGACTCTGAATAGGGAATGTTCAAATTAAGGTCATCTTATACACACATATTCGATGTCGATTTTTTTAATACACTTTTAATATACTTAATTCACAACTTCTGTCTCGTTCAAATCTTGTAATCAATATTTCACTCACGACTCAAATTTGGCACACATTTATTTCCGGTGAAAAGACAATCCGGTAAAAAAATAATTTTCAAAATTCGAATTCTTTAAAAGGGTTAAAACTGATTTTCATTTAATTTTGCATCCCGGGATTGGGCAACCTCATCAGGTTTTCTTCATTTAATTAAAATCCCTGGACAGGGGATGGGACCATTTCCTTAGTTTTCCTCTGTTTTTGGTGTTGTAATTATCATGTAAAAGCACGTTTTTTTTTGTTTTTTTTTTAATAAAGACTAAAATGAATATAAAATAAACAATATAAAAAAAAACTTTTTAAGCACACACTTTTACTTTAAAAAATGTTTAAAAGTGCACTAAAAAGTAAGAAACTAATGTTTGGTACCTCTCATTTAAATAGGAATTTATAAAATTAAAAAAAAAAGGTAAAAGTTTGGTGGCACATTTTTTTATAATGTACGTAGTAATTTCATTTTAAAATTTACGATTTAATATTAAACCCACCGCCACACTTTAACTTTATTCACATTTTTTTGAATTTCTATTTAAATGAGAGGCATCGAAATTATTTTGTACTTTTTAGTGCACTTTTAAACATAAAAGTATTTGCTAAAAGTGTTTGTTTTTTTTCTTTTTTTTGCATTATTTATTTTTAAATTCTGGCCACCTGTAATTAAGTACTACGCTGTGGCCGGAGATTCTACAAAACGATAAACAAACGACGCAATTCATAATTTACTATTAAAAAACGACGCAATTCATAATTACTATATTATACTTCAATGCATTTTTCAGACAGAGCTAATAAAACGAATTCCCCCAAAGTTTTACATCAAAATTTATATTGGCGGTATACAGGTGGCCCAAAAAAAATGTTATCTATAACTTTTTTATTATACGCACTTTACTATATGCACTTTACTAGATGTTATCTATAACTTTTTCCGTAATAGTTACATGCTTTGAATGAAAAAGACCCCGATCGAAGAAGCCCACATTGCCACCTAGACATTGGAGATTAATTGATAACAGTTTGTAGGGATATGGAAAGGATCAAAGCTTAAGATAATCATCTTCAAAGTATCTCGACGCATATGATAATCACCTTGAATACCTGACAAGAATGTTGTAACGCTTATGAATTTAGTGTTACAAATTTTATATACATTAATACAAAAAGAATTTAATGTATACATTATTTTTGGCCACCCTGTATTTAATACGGCAGGACATTTAAAAGGTGTTTGCTTCATGAATGCGAAATGCGAACAAGAATTTCCACCCAAAATTTATTTATTTATTTGTTTATTCATGTATTTATTTTTTTGTTTATTCATTTATTTATTTAAATATCACAGCATCCCAAGCGAAATAACTCTACATAAAATACATCTTCATTAAAGAAATTATCAACAGAAGTAATCAAAGTTTCCGAATCATCAAAATACAGGTTATTCCAAAAATCTTATCTTAAAGAGCATATTGAAATGTTGCAGATTGAGAATACTTATAGATGAATAATTATAATACAGCGATATTATAGCCTTTGTTTCAGGTAGGAAAAGCATTACGGTAATAAATTTTCAAATTGATGCCCCTCTTGAGCCTTATTCAAGAATGTATATTCTACATCTGCAACATTTCAATATTCCCTATGAGATCAGACTTTTGGGACACTTTGTATAGTCCGACAGCCGCAATATATCTCTTTTTTGTCAGTTACTATCTTAAGAGATCTTGGATTATTCAGATTGAAGATTAAACATTTCGCATTCACGTGCAGTGTCTGTATGATTTTACTCGTATTGTTTCTTATCCCAATTGTTGAACTCAGATCTAACATACCGATTTCTTTTATCCGAAACCACAGAAAAGTTTTTCACCAGAACGACAGATGCGATCGCAGTTCTTCAATAGGTCATAACGTCACATCAATTTAACTCAACTGCCACACTTCAATAGATAATATAGCATTCGTCGGCAAGCCACCAAGAAAATACTCGGAAAACTCAAATTAAAACGGTAATGCGGAGAAAAGCGATAAAATTATTCCAAAAGCAACGGTAATTGGACTCGACTTTTATTTTTATTTTTTTAACTATGTGGAGTCGTCTGACATAGTTTGTTGTTATAATGGTGAACGCTTGATCTAAAATGTCTGCAGTAGAAACTAAGTCAATTTGAACCTTTCAAGATAACACAATCTGGTAATAATTAGGGTTGTTAAAACTGAATCTGGCCATTCCTTTGCCATAACAATAAGATTATAGAATAAATCGCGAGTAGGGATAGGAGTTCCTCGGTCTAATCAGTTTTGAAATTATATTTGGTTTATTTTTCCTCAATAAATTGAGACTTTGAAAGCATTATATCTGTCCGATCTCAAGACATCACACCATAAGTATCACAGTATTTTTAAAAATAAAACTATGTTCTGTAGAAAACTCGTTATACATGTATACAAAACACGTTCTGCAGCTATGAACATTGGTTTGCAATATTACGGAGAATGCACTGTCTTATATCATGTCTTGAATTAATATTGCACTATCCGCATTGATTTCGTCAATTCAATTCGGCCACAGCACATTTTAATTAGGACCGTTGGTTCTCTTACCCATTCGGAAAAGGAATTCGATCTTACATAACAAATACAAGGATTTTGTCTGCTGCCCAATGAATAAGATGTTAACTCGCAGAAGTTTATAATCTTAATTAAGGTTATATGATAAGAACATCATTACATTCCAGCAATAAGAAAATCCTTCGAGTTTTCATTGGTTACAATGTCATTATTTTTACAAAAATAGATAAAGAAAGCTTTTTACGAGCAAATTACTGTTTAGAGTGGTGTAGGCTATAAAGCGGGAGAGAGAGAGAGATGAAAACAAAACTTTAATGGCAGTCTTCTAAAACTATTAGAGCGTTGATTTCGATTATTTCAGTTTAATTACAATGCGACTCACAAAATGAGATGTGATGTTTCTCCAGCTGTGAACGGAATTAGACACGCGATCGAATCATTTACGTGGACGGGGTGGAGAGCATATTTAGCCGCAATCGTCGACCAAGAAGGCCGTGCAAGATCCATCACCAGGGACTAAAGTGGGCAATGAAGGTAATCATCAGTGGAGGGAAGACTTCCACTGGAATGCGTGCTATTCATTAAAATCACATTTGCAGAAAAATGAAACGAGAGGGCAGCATGGAGAGAATCTTTAAAAAGAAAAAAAATATGAACCCCCCAAAAAAAACAAAAAAAAAAAAAAACGGAGAGAAGAGGGGAAACGAGCTCTCTTTACTTTCTCAGCCTAAAAAGTGGAATGACTAAACATGGGAAGCTGTGGTGTGTACGGCATTTTGCTGGCGGAATTCCTCTCATCCTTCCCCTTTAAGAGGGACAAAAAAATCAAAACGAGAAAAAGGTAATATCTGAATATTTATGACTTATTACTACTGACCTTAATGAAATATTGATTGATAGAAAGTCATTCTCATCGAATTTAAAATATAAAAACAGGTTAAACTCCGATATAAAAAATAATATGAAAAAAAGGGAATCTGTGTTACCTTATTAGGATTGTCCATAAGTTTCCTACTTCAAAAATGACGCCAAGATTTTTATAAGCTGTCAGCAAACTTTTTAAGTAAAAAAATATTAAAACAACTTCCCTGTGACTGATGAGAAAATTTAAACCGAATATTTTTATACAGAGTATAAACATAAAATTAAAACAATGCTTTATGTAAATTCTTTAAGATAAAATTAAATTTATGTCCAATCATAATTTCTATGCAGAATTGTAAAATAAAATTTACACGATCGCTAACTTTACCAGTTTGATTTTTTATTTAGATTTTTACTCGCAAAAAAGAAGCAATTTTTATAAAACTTTCAAGAATTACAGAGTAGAAGTATAATGCAGAATTATACATACTTTAGGGTGAAATCAAAACTAAATTCCAATATACATGTCATAAATCGATAAGATGATGTTCAAATTTACTCGTATTGTTTCTTTTCCAATTGTTGAACAATAACTTTCGGAACTCAAGACCTAGCATACCCATTTCTTTTAGCCGAAACTTACATCCATAATCTTACTTCCCAAATGCTGGTGTTCAACAATTAGAAAAGAAAAATTAGTACACACTAATTACACTGTGTTACAATGTGAAAGAAAAATCGAGTACCCTTTTCAAATTATTGTGTTTATTTTATGAAATTGTTCTCTTATTAAGAATACACAGTGTTTTTTTCCCTATCACTTCCTATTTACCAGGTAAACTTAACAGCACATTCATCTTTAACCCTTACAGGAGGGGGCGCGGGCCGCCTATGTTCAGCGCGCTGGACGGCTATGTCAAAGATAACACAAATAAAAACAAAAATACATAAGTATTTATTTATTTATTTATTTATTTATTTACAAAGTACATTGAACATCAGAATGCTTAAGACAATGTAAGAGATAAAAGAGAAAAGAATAAGTGTTCAATTGTAAAAATGTTGAAAACAATAATTTTGAAGTTTTTTACAAAGTTCTTCAATTGAAGAGAAGAGAAGATCAAAATCATTAATATTTTAACATATAGAGTTTGTAATCTAATTAATGGGTCTTTGGATCGAACATCATTACAGCTAAAAATCGGGTAATCCCGAAAATAATAATCGCATACATTCCACAAAATCAACTAAAGCCAAATCAGACAAACAATATTTTTTTAGAAAAACTAGGTCATTAAATAGAAGTCGCCAGTGAAGTGGTAATTGATAATGTAAGAAAGCACAAAATCGATATTCATAAAAACCACAGTTAGGATGCGAATAAACTTTTTTTTGTATACCTTCCAGTTGCTGTACGTTCTTGGTACCAAGACAGTTCCATACAACTGAAGCATAGTCCAACCGTGATAGAACAAACACATCAAAAAGCCTGATGAAGGTTGTGGGGTCACGAAAGCTCTCCGAAATGCGGGTGATTAAACCAAGCCACCGATTAGCTAAGGTAGTTATAAAGTTGACATGGTTACTAAAGGACAAGCAGGCATCCAAAAGAAATCGTAAGGTCTCTGATCACTGAGACACTTTCTATTGTAGTTCCAAAGATCGTAATGAATTGAATAGGTCAATGTCCTCTAGTAAAGGTAATTTTATTTCACTTAGATATACACTACCCTATCAAAAGCCATGGGATAACCCTGATTTGAATGAAAATGAGACATTCCTTTGCAATTTCACTGTTGGCATTCTTCTCAGCACTACATAACAGAGAATATGCTATTATGAGATGATGCTTGCGTGGTTGCTGTAAGAATGTCTCAAAGAGCTTTCAGACTTCCAAAGAGGTACAATTGTTGGGTGCCATCTCGCAGGCAAAACTGTTAGAGAGACGTCAACCATCCTAAATAACCCGAAATCAACCGTTCACAACGTCATCCGGGCATGGAAAGAGAAAGGCACCACAAGTGTTCTGCCTAGGACTGGAAGACCCAAGATCATGTCGGCCAGAGACCAAAGGGCTCTTCGTAAAGTGGTCACTGCAAACCGTCACACATCGCTTGATGGACTGACAAAATCGTTCATAGAATCGACGGAACAACTGTGAGCACCCTGGCTATTCGCAGGGAACTGCATGCAATGGCTTTTTATGGCGGAGCGGCAGCCCACAAATCTCACATCAGCACCAACAATGCAGCGAGGAGATTGCAATGGTGCAAAGAGCGACGACATTGGATTTTGGATCAATGGCGAATAGTTGAATGGAGTGATGAGTCCCACTACACCATCTGGCAATCGGATGGACGGTTGGGTGTAGTGGGTCTCATCGTTTCTGGGGACGGACATCTAAATCAGAGCGTTACCAAGACATTCTGGACAACGCAGCACTCCCATCTCTCTGGCAGCACTTTGGCAATGGCCCTTTTCTGTTTCAGCACGTTAACGCACCTTGCCATAAAGCAAGGGCTGTAGGCACATGGTTTGATGAAAAGGGGGTTCGAGAACTTGACTGGCCTGCCGAGAGCCCCGATCTGAACCCCATCGAACATCTGTGGATCGCGCGCTTGTGCGGAACGCCCGAAATCCGTGACCGAACTGTCCAAGACACTTATAGCAGAATGGCGAAAATTACCTGTCGAAACGTATCAAAAACTTGTGGACAGTATGTATGCCCCAGAGAGTAGCAGCTGTGATAGCAGCAAAAGGTGGACCAACAAGATACTAAAATATGTATATTTTTGAGTGTTTCTATTAAAGTGATGGTGTCCCATGACTTTTGATAGGGTAATGTATTTAAAGATATAGTTGCCGCCACGTAAGTTGAACGATCTTTTTGACATGCGCAGTAAGTCTTCTCATCAATATGCTTTGTCTGGATTTTACCCATGATGAACTTGTTCTACTATAGTAATGGTGGAGTTATCGTGGAAAGCCTATTAATAGTCATAATATAAAACAAATTGCCTTCGAGTCGACTATTCTGCGTCATTTTTTAATTTATTAATTTATTAATTTCATTTATCTATTTAAAAGAAAAAACGAAAATTGAAACTCAGTATAAATACGAAAACAATGTTTCGAAAACGAAAGCGGACGTTTCATGGAATAGCTAAGCGATTTACTTCCCGTTAACGTCTATTGGCTGGCATTAGAAATGACGTCATCCTGTCGTTCAACTTATGTGGCGGAAGCTATAGATTATTGGTTGTATACCATCGAGCCGCTTGATCTAAACATCATTGCAGAGTAGAGGCTTTTTCAGATGAGGAAACTTAAAGAATATCTTTCCATCATCTGCAAATCCGAGTTTGTCTCCCCTCCCCCACCCCGGACCCCCCCCCCCCGCCGCCGCGACAGAATTTTTTTTTTTAATTAATTCGTATTTAGAGGATCCTTAAATTATGCATTGACGTATTTTTCATGGAAATGGGCTACACATTTTTAGAGAATTTTTTTTTTTTTTTTTATAAAAATGAAGAAATGGCAGAAGCATTCATTTCATCGATCCACACACAATAAAAACTACATGAACGGCCTCCTCTCATAAAGACGAACTTTTTTGAAAAGAAACTGTGTGGCTGCGAAGAGCCATTTTGAACTAATTAAGGGCCGCCACCCCACCCCCCCCCTTCCCCAACAGGAAAAAAATTCTTTTTTGAATCCGTTTCATGATCTGATGGTAGACCTGTGCGAACGTACCATTTCGCCGTTACAATTAATTCTATTATTAGATTATATTTATTTAATTTCTGAAAAAATAATAGTTATTAATTAAAAATACAAATTAAATAAAAAATAAGATATAATAAACAAAAATAATTAATCAAAATCAAAATAAAAAGCTGACGTTTCGGATAGAGACTATCCTTTATCAAAGCAAAAAAGGATAATTCTCTAAAAGCAAATAGAATATTAGAGAATTATCCTGAAGTTATCTTCTATTAGTTATTTAATTAATAACTCTTATTTATTGTATTCCAGGGTTCTTGTGTCTCGTCCTTCTCTTAATATATATCCGTTTAATTTCTGAACTAATTTAAAAATTTTATATTAAATATCAAATCAGTTAATATAAAAAGAAAATAATATCAACCATTCAATTACTTGAAAAAGTTCATCAAATTGAAATTCAGTACAATAAGGATACTAACACCAACAAAAGGAATTTCAATATGGAAAATGAATGACTAGAATATATCAACATCAAATATCACAGATTCAACTTAATACTGCAGAAGGTAGAATCTACAAACAAGAATTTTGTACATTACGCATTATATGAATGTGAAATCAGGATCAAATACTATAGAATATAACTATAAATTAAATCCTAATGGGAATTTGGGAGAAAAAGCTTCTCTAAAAGAAAAAAAAGTCATATTAATAACAATGCCTATTATTAAATTTAATAGGAATTCAAATTATATGTACTTTTTATTAATAATTTTATTTTGATGTTAACAGGAACATAATAATTTAATAGATACAATCTAAAAGTCGTCTATAATAAGAACAATAATAACACGTTCCAGATGTAAAGAGCTCATGACTGAGAACTTGATTATCCAGATGACAATCTTATCAACAGTCAGGTTTGCAACGTAATACAACGTATTACATAAGGCTAAGCCTAACCAGTTCTTAAATTCTGCTATACTTATCTTCTTTTTAATCCCCAATTATATTCATGCATCTTAAATGTCTTTTTTCAGAACATTCTCTAGCTGAACAAACTTTGAAAGGGATCAGGACTTTGACTTAAGATAAAGGATACACTCGTGATGGATTTTGATACCCTTTTTATTTCAGCAACGTTTCCAAATCTTATGAAAATAAATGCTACATAATAGAAGAAAACGACTTTCTCAAAAATAAGAGGCCGGGACGATGAATAACTTTCCAAAATTGCATTTAATCCTGGTCAGGAATTTTAAAGATGCTAAGGTTGAACAGAATATCCAAATTCCAAATATAAAGACGAAACAAACAGACATAAAGAAAAGAAGAGACAAAATTAGTCTGGAGAACAGGGTGATTGGTTGGTTTGGTGTGTTTGGTATTTACTTCCTTTTCAACTGCTACGGTCATTTCAGGACTGCGTTATAGGGGCCGCAAATTTTGCCTCGCAAGGGTTCTTTAACGTGCAGCCGGCAAACGACTACACGGGACCAACGGCTTTACTTCCTTTCCGAAGGAAGTGCGTGATCTCAGGATTTCCCCCTGAAAAATCCTCGTCGTCCTCGGCCAGGATCGAACCCGCGTACTCGGGCATCAGAGGCGATCACGCAACCACTGAGCCACCGAGGCTGATAGAACAGGGTGGAAACAGAGCTAGTTTTTCTCTCTTGTTTCCGCTAAACTATAAGTAAAAATACGAATAGACGAAGACTAAAACGGGGTTCCATCAGCGATCTAAATTACATGTAGTTTTCGATCAATTTTGACGGCTATCCTTGCGGCACATGTGTATCACGTTTGGATACCGTCAAAACGAGAGTCGTAAATTTAATTTTTTTTACATTATTTAATGTGTAAAGCTCAAAAACAAACTTTCCTTAAAATTTAATTAATCACTTTTTATTCAATTAAAAATACAATGAGCAGAACATTTTAACTGTGTATATGGAATTAACAATGTAAATGCTTTTAGTATTTTTATGAAGTTCAGGTATATTCTATACACTGATGTCGAATGCTGCATTCAGAATTAAAGGGGAAAATGTTCAAGATATGATTGTCATTCAAAGGCAATAAAAAAGAGGACGGTTTGCTTTAAGTAAAGGAAAAAGAGTATTTATAATTAATCAATAAAAGCTATGGTAAAATTCTTTATAGGTGAAACGGGTCTTATACCCAGGAAAAAAAATATCAATCCAGGACAGCGATCCTTTTGGTAAATGTTATTAGAAATCTTGATTTACCGGACTGAATTGGGAAAAAATGAATTCTCCTATTAGAATTTCAATATGGTTTTCATGAAATCAATTTACAACCGATATAAATTTAATCCTGAAACCAACGCTTTTTCGTACAAGCGTTTCACTTAAAAATGTTACGTAATAACCAAAAGCTTAATTATTCCACAACGGGTAAAACTCTCCGATTTAAATGGCAAAAACTACTTGTAAATGATAGAGAGCTTATAGAAACCAGTTTTGAAACAACACTAGATAATTTATGTGAAATTAATTAAAATAATTTTTCCATCTAAATTCGTCGATCTCTATTTTTTTTAATAAAGTTTTGCTCGTTTACGTAACCTTAAATCGAGTTTTCGCCATCATTCACTCAATCTTCATGTAATCATACTTTTTTTTGTTAGCTGCTTAATTTTGCCTGTAGATTACTTGCACTTAACGAACCTAATGTATAATGTCTGCTTGTTTTGTCTCTTTTTCCTTTCCATTGTTACATAGAAATAAGTCACTATCCAGGTAGGTCATTTTTCACATTAAAACAATTCGTGGAGGGATGGGTAAAGAGAGAATCTTCAAGGACGCGACGACAAATTGGCTCCGACTTCATTAATCCGACAAACGGCGGGGTTCCAGATTATCTAGGCTCCAATTTCCTAGGCGGCCAGTTTCTTAGGTCTAATTGTTGGGATCAAAAGGTGAAGAAGAACTTCAAAGAAGACGACAACTGACAACACGTCAACCTGTCAACGCGTTTTAATAAATAGCTAGACATGATACAAGCCTCTTAACACGAAATTTCTAATTATGTAATATGTATCAATGAGTTATGCAATGGTAGTGTAGAATATTTTTTTTTAATTTATAGATGCATTTACCTGGTATTTTGGATTAAATCGCACAAATTAATGCTGAAAATTTTTAAACATAATAGCCTATTCGAAGCACACGAAACATTTAAAATGGATACTCTTCTCATCTCCTTTCACAGGATCCTTCACTTTCGGAACATGATTTTTAACATTTCACTCCTTTGCCTACTCACAAAGATGCAATATATCATGTGACGATTCAATTTCATAATCAGCAAGAAATAAATGATTACAGAATATCAATTTATTAAACAATGCTTAGAATATTAATAAATTAAATCATGGATATCACTTGTGTACTGAGAACATCTATCCTCTGTAATTTTCAATAAAATAAACATTCTTTTTTTATAATACAGAAATTAGCTTTTCAATTAAACATATTTAATATATGGAATAAGATAATATCAGGTTGTTGCAAAAGATTTTTCCGGATTTTTATTCCAACACAAAAACGATTGAACTTGAATGACAGATTCAGCTCATGCAGATGCCGGGCAATGGTTGAAAAGTGAACCTTGAACTTTCTGTGAGTTCCCTCGTTGTTACATTGTGATCTCCATCAATTGCTTGGGGTAGATCACCATCTAAAATCATGATTGGCCAACCAGAGAGGTGCATCTTGAAGAGTGCTATCTCCGCGTCTGAACCGGCGATACCATTCTTCTATTGTACGTAAACTAACAGTGTCATCACCTAAACGTTAGCAAATGTTTCGGTGACATTGCGCAGCACTGATCTTTCCAGAATACTCGTAGAAGATTATTGCTCGAATATGCTCGCGTGTAAGGTCCATTTCAGACCGTTGATGACACTCACAGATGTATAGTCAGAAAGTTGATTCTTGGATGTAATATAGCAAAGATATTCAGGAATCGAATGCAATAATTTGTTTGAAAACATATGAACACCCCCCTCGGAAAATGAGCCCTTCTTGGGCACGGGTTCTAGAACCGGAAGAAACTTTTGCAACAACCTGATAGTAAATAACTCGACGAACGTTCCGGCTTACGCTATTATCGAGGGTCTTTAATATAAACTTTAGATTACAAAGACTCTTACAACGTTTTTTTTTTTTTAATTTCAAAGAGTGTTTAACTATATAACAAGAAAATAATCCCCCCGAGGAGAGTATAGAAAAGTAGGCAGAACCCCTGAGATCATCATCCTCCCCCCTTTATCCGTAGTTTAAACCCTATTTATTTAAACAAAAAATTGATTTTCTCTATAGTAATATTTAGAAAATCAAATAGAACTCCACCTTCTTTTGTTTCTCATCATTTCCGATCGAATGACATATCACATGCTATATGTTGCCATTAGAAAACGTTAATAGTTATATGGACCACTTGATTACTATCCCCACGGGAACAATTTGGTCCAAACTTCATGCTAAGGTAGATCTTGCCTAGAGGAATGTTGCTTTTTTACATACGTATATACCATAGACCAGAAGGTCCCTTCTTACTCCCATCCCCGTAATTCCTAACCCAGTGAAACAATCAAAACCAAATTAAATAGTAAAGTAGGACGTGTCCATTGTAAACTACATTCCGAATTTCAATCTTCTAAGTCAGAAAATGTAGAAATTATGAAGGGGACAGACAGACGGCTCTATTCTTCCGCTACTTAATAAAATGATAATAGAATAGAATCTTATTGTTAAGAAATTATAATTTTTAAGACTGTATTGTTGAGGAATGTATTATTGGAGAGCTATTGAATTTCTTATTACTTTCTTGTAATAGAGAAAGTATTGTAATCATCGAGAAATTGGACCTCGAAATTTTGATGAATTTCGACGCTTTAGACATCCCTAAGTCCGAAAAACACATTTTTGGAATTCTGTGTGTGTATTTGTCCCGTAAGGGTGTGAAAGCGATAACTCAGAAACGCAACGAGCTACACAATGTAAATAGGTAAAATTTGGTACCTGGTCCTTACACAAAATTATAGATTTGTATCAACTTTCGTGTATCAAATCTCTCAACCAGAAGTGGTACTTTATCTAAACACATACGCGATTTTCTTCATATAAATAGGACTTTAAATAAAGGTAAACAAATGAAATTTAGTATAGTCTTTTATAATGAAGAAAGACCATCAGAAACCAAATTTCAGCTCAATCGCGCAAGAAAACGAGGTATTTTACTTCAACCCCTACTCAACACCTATACAGGGTGTTTAGAGAATGATGTGTACAAAATTTCAGCATCTGTTCCAGGGACCAAAACAAGCAGAAAATGTCATATGAACATGGGGTCGAAAACGCTTCTTTCTAGAGTTAAAAAGGTTTGAAGATGTCCTGTAGTAGAAGAAGATTGTGCTCTGAAGAACCGTCTGAAGAAAATTGTGCTCTCTTCAACATCAGATTCGAAACGTTCTAGGAGCACCATTGTTGACTGTTACCGGCTTGAATTCCCCAATTGTTGTTAAGCGCCGATTAACTGCTGAGCATTTGATGATTTGCAATTTTGTCTACTGCAGGAAACCTTCAAACCATTATAACTTTAGAAAGAAGCGTTTTCGGCCCCATGTTCATAGGATATTTTCTGCTTGTTTTGGTCCCTGGAACATATCCTGAAAACAAAGCCGGCCGGAAGGCGGTGCGAACGGTATGATCGCACACGGCCCAGCAGTCCTGCTTGCATGATTTTTATTATTAAAAGGCTCCGACGACTTTGGATGACTTTGCACGGGCCCCGCCTTTTCTTGGGCTGGCCCTACCTGAAAGTTTGTATAGACCATTCAGAAACACCCTGTATATGAATTTTACTTGAAGTGAAACAAGTCAACCAACAAAAGTAAACAATTAAACTTCTCCATTCCTTTTACAAATCAAGACTGTGCTAATCTTAATTGTTGGTTAATTAAAATACCTGAAAAGAGGCCATATCTCTACAACCTGTGGCCCAATTTGAAACAAACCTGAATCGTTTTGCAAATTAGCCCGCTTTTAGGGGGTCCTTAGTTCAACAATTTTTGCTCTATGGTGCACAGTGTGAATATGAGAAAGTCTAGAGAAGAACATTCGATTTTTTTTTTATCATTTTGACATTTGATAACCATTTTGACATCGTTATGACTAATGAAATAGTTCTAAAACACGTGAATACAGTTAGTAGGAATACAGATAAGAAAATGACATGCATTCAGGGAATATAGAGTTATTTAAAGATAGAATTTCTTACGGGATAAGAAACCTATATTTTTGTAGATCTTGACTTTTTTTTTTTTAATTTATGAATTGGGATCCAATACGTCCATCCAGGGCCTGTATGGCCAGAGGCCGACGAGTTGGGTCCCTGGATAGACCTGGATTGACGAACTGCTCATAGTAATGGACGACTGCTCATTGGCGACTGGTCATAGTGATGGTCGCAGCAGCCGGGGGGGGGGGGGAAGAGTGTCTATCACTGATGGTCGCCCATCCAGTGACTAGCCGTGCCTGATGTTGCTTGACTTCACAGAAGTTGTGTTTAGTGAAAGCCCACCACGCCACGGTCTCCCGAAAATAATGGAAAAAAACAAAATCATTACATTAAACTAACTCTTTAGCTTTTTGAATCCAGGATGCTTAGTCCGATGTTGTATTTCTACAAGTTTTTTATTCATTTTCTCGTATAGTATTCACACTGTATATAAGAAAACCAAATATTTTTATTTTCGGATGTTGTTACTTAATTACGCCACTTTAGTCATGGGCAGTAATTGGCACTTTTTTGCCAATATTCTAAAACCTTAAGATATCACTTTCCTGTATATATAAAGGCCTATTATACATCCATAGAAGTGTCATCCCTTAACAAGATTTTCAATGCGCAAGTAAATAAAAAACAAATGGACCATCACATTCAGTGGTTGTTTAATACCTCAGTGACAAACTATGCACGAATTGCTTTTCAGTTTCCTATTGTTTCATTGTTTTGACTCTTAAATGTTGACTGAATTTCACTTAATAAAGGCAAATGGGAAAGCAATCCTCACATGCATGACGTTTGAGTTATTGTTTGAAACTTATTTCGAAATTATTGAATTTTTAGAATTGAACGAGCAAATTTAAGAAAGCTATTATAAAGGAAACATCAGAACTTATAACGGTTAGTCTATCATTGATTAGAAGCACTTCAAGATAAATAATACGAAATAAACTAATCAAATATTTAACTGACTGATTTTAGAATAAATGAAATTATTAGTTAATGATTGAAAATAGAAAAAGACAATTCTAGAGCCAAAGATTTTTGATTCGAACCAAGGCTGTAGAACTGCATTTTCTTATTTTCAATCTTTAAAACTAATTTACATACAGAACTTGGGCATTTGAAGAAATCATGTGAAGACTTTTCATCAATGTTCATTTTATTTTAACGGAAATCAAATAAAATTTACATTTACAATTATAGTTCACGATATTATTTTTAGAAGTGGGTCATTAGCTAAGCCGAGAAATGGCTGTATTTTCAATGAAAGATTGCGCTGTCTTTTTATTAAGCATTTACACTTTACCTACTGTAACATGGTTACACTCGCAGGAAGTACTCTATCTCATCCAAACCAACACAAACAATCGTAAAAGAATCAATGGTGCGTGAGAAGTTCCAAAATAAAAGCATAAAAATTCGCTTTGGGTTGTTTTTCAAAAAGTGAAAAAAACCTTGTAGGGGACCCAAAAAACCATAACCCCTTTTTTCCCTTTAAATTTTCGCCGAATTCCTACGGGAACTACTGATGAAATCTGTGACCCCCTTCTGAAAGGTCGTGCCCTATGACCTCCTATGGACCCCCCAATCCCTTGCATAGCTTGCAAAAGCCTGTTCTCTAGAAACCTCACGAGAGAAGAGTTCAGTGTGAGACAGAATAGGACAAGAGGAGACGACGGGCGACCCGAGGGCCAGACGGCGAGGACGACGAGGGGGAGGAAATAGTCTGGCCACTCTCTTTTGCCGACTCTCTTTTTAGCCTTCACTACACTCACACCGATATCCTCAGCAAAGCTACTTTTTTCCCCGGTGGAAAAAAACTCAAAGGAGCAGCGACACCTGTCGCAGATGATGTCAGTAATGCTGGAAATCACCCACCAACCATTACGTGTCCACCAGTTTAAATGATACGAGGAGTGATTGCACAATGGTTCCATATGGGGCGCTTCTCACACTGTAATTCACTCGTTTGGAAGGCTTTTGGCGAAGGTCCTTTTGAGCTTAGCCGCTTCTTACCACCATCCATTCCCTATTTTCTCTCCCTCCCCCCTCTTTCCCCTAGGTAACGTTTATGTCCCTACCCCCTTTCCCTCAATCGTCTCACCAGACTTGCCCTTTTCTATTTCTGTAGCCGAGAACATTCACTTCTCACTGGAATCGAGTCAAATGAGGGAGGAAAGGGCTCAAACGTCTCTACCTTTCCATCTCCCTTTTCTCCGATTTCTCAGGTGTGTCGCCGTCATTTCACTATTCGTTCCTACTGACCTCTTTTGCCACCCCTTCCTCACCCGCTCCACATCTCTTCCCAAAAGCATGGAAAGCAAAGCTAATTTTTTTAAAATCTTATGCAATTTGTTTATCTTACGTAATTTTATTAGTAAAGTATTTCACGATGATTGTTAATTAAATCCGTCATTGCCAACTTTCATTTAAAGATATCTGGGAAATCATAAACTTCGAAAAACGAATTATACATTACAAGTTCAGGAAGTTTCCGTTTTGAGCAATACTTTTTCATCTAAGGCACGTTTTATTGTCTAAAAGTCCATAGTCCAAACTTTACTGAAAATGGGAAAGTTTTATTGTTGAAAAATCCGAAAATCCGATAAAAAAAAAAACTCCTTGAATTTGAAAATGTGATTATCTGTATAAACTCTTTATCTGTCATTTCTCTAAATTAATGAAGTAACCTGTAATAGACAAAAAGTACTTTAGATTTGAAAAGTGCACCCATGAACATACAGGGATTTTTATATGTGCAAGGTAAAAGAGTTTTCTTATATGTACAAGGTGATTCAAAAGTTACTGTGCAGTAGTGCTTAAGCAGTACGGAGCTTAATCGGCAAGTTCCGTACAAGTGGAACTGTACTGGATGCATCACGATCGGGTCGCTTCGCCACACAGGAGCAGAAAGTATACTTGACATCCAGGACAGAATGTTGCATCTCTCAATAAATCTCTGCGCCGACTCTCACAACAAGCAAACGTATCCAGCCACTGCACAGTAACTTTTGAATCATCTTGTACATATAAGAAAACTATTTTACCTTCACATAAGGAAGTTAAATCAAGTTATATGTAAAAACTCTTTAACAAGTTAAAAAAAAAAAGATTTATATGATGCGAACAGTAAGTAAAACTTTGTTTTATAACGAGTGAATAATTTAACTGTATGCAAATGTTATACAGCTTTCTATTCAAAATATTAGAATCATTAGTAAATTTCGGTTTGGTCATGCATTCAAAGGTGTTATTTATCTCTCATTTTTTATTACCAGTAACATGATTATGGCTTTTAGCTTCAAGGCCCAGTTTAATTTTAATTGTTTACAAAAGTTAAACTTTAATATAAGAAAACAAAAGATATGTAAAGCCACACTTAAAACATAAGCAGCATTAGTTCAGAATATTAGAAGCATTCAAAATGTACACTAATAAACAAACAACACAAATCTAAACATCATTATTTAGTGGCATCGCCTTTTGCTTTGATTACAGCTCGTAATCGGTTTGACATGTTATTTGCAAGTTAATCACAAGGCTCTTTTGTAATACATGACCATATCTCTTTTAAACGCTCAATAAGTTCACTTTTATTAGTTGGAGCCTCTTTTTCATTATGCCCCACAAATTCTAGATTGGATTTAAATCGGGTGAATTTGAATATTGTGGCCAAGGAATATTGTTTTCGTGAAGCATTCCTTAGTAATCTTTGCGTTGTGGCTGGATGCATCAACATGCTGGAACAAAAAGTTTTCTTTACATAAATCTTCAGCGAATTCAGTATTTGCATTGACTCGACAATTTAGTATGTAAAGTTTTCCAACACCATCTCCTGTCGTGCACCCCCAAAACCATCACCGATGTCGCAAACGCCACATACGTGGTCCTTGATTTCCATGGCAAACACATAATACAGATTTATCGCTGAACAAAATACGATTCCAATCATCTTGACCCCACAGAAGCCGTTCTTTGTACCACTTCACGTGAACTTCATTCTCAAAATTGTTGAGCAAACATATATTCCACACTGGCTTCAATGTGAATGAAGATGTTTGACATCCCAGAAGCGATTTCTTCTAATAATGTCCTTTAACTTCCTATTATCTCGGGCGTTGTCGACAATTTTCTTCCACTTTTGTGGTCGTTGTTCGAATGTACCATCCTGGTAATTTTTTAAGACTCTACATACAATTGCTTGCGAACATTTGAATTGTGTAGAAATTTTCTGTTATGTCAGCGGTGATGAAGAGCAATGATAAAATCTTCCAGTAGCGCCAGAAATATCAGCTTTTCGACCCATTTTGCAATGAAAATATGACATCCCGAATAACTTTTATAATGTTATTAATTCATTCCTCAATTTGAATATTCTTCGAACAAGGATTTAAAGACCCATGAGAAATGATTCTAATATATTGAACCAATTAATACGAATTGTAATTATGCGATTTTAGCTTCTCTTTTTTTCTGACTCGATTTTTTTTTTTAGCTTTTTTTTTTTCTTGAATATTTGATTTGGACCTTGAAACTGAAGCATTTAGACGTATTATTACTAAAAAACAAATTATTTTCAATATCTACGCATAAAATAACATGTTGATATCCAAATAAACTAAAATTTACTCATGATTCTAATATTTTGAATAGGAGCTGTATATAAAGTTATTGTGCTTTGGTCCAATTTTACCAAATACAGAGTTACGATGGCAAAGACTGCATATAACAATTCGATCTGTTTTAAGCTTTAAATCGATAACAGTGTAATTAATGAATTCCCTAGTAGAAAAGCTTGAGATACATTTGGTATTTTAGAATGAAAGAAACAGCTTCTGCCAAAAAAAAATTCGGAGACTTTTTTTAATTTTTGTCAATCAGCATTTTTTCAATAGTCAAATATGAAATGTTATAAAATTATTGTGAAAACAAAAATTTCCAAAGAATGTTCAATAGATTAGTGATTTCCTTATAACGGTTTTAATTTTCGGAATTAACAACTTTATAATGTGGGAAGCTCTTTTTTTAATGTGTAACCGTGAATGTTTTCAAAGAATTTGTCGATTTTTTTAAGGTCAAAAATTATATAAAACATAAATTAATATTACCACGATTATAATGATTTAAGTGATTGCTTAATCCATTGTCCTTCTTTTCTATTTTGTACCCTTGTGACTTGTTATCGGTTTCTCCAGTTTTTTCTCTCTTTGAAGTATGCAAAGTATAAATAAAAAGCGAAATCAAAAAAGGAACACAGATGTACACAGAAAATGCCTTAGACACTAAATGCTGAATTTTACAAATTTGAGGGCAGTAATATGAACTAAATTAAAAAATTGTCAATTCGTTTTCAAGATTCATACGAGTTTTCACGCGAGAAAAACTCTCATCCTTGCAAGTATATTATGACATAAAGTGTATTTTAGTACAGACTTCTTCAGCTCCTACCAAAATTACCAAAAATTCGTTTATTCAACTTCACAAGTTTTCAAAAAAAAAAAAAGATACTGTAGGTACTCTTGTGTCTCCTATATTTGAATTTTAAATAACTCAAATTAATTATTCATAAAGGTTAAAAAGCATGTTTGCTGAATTTGCGGTTTCCATGAAAACGTGAGACATGCCCATTAAAACTTTTATGGACCATAAGAAATTTGAAAAAGTGAAACAAGCGTGTTGCCCTAATTACTTAACAGAAAATGACCGATTTCGAAATGCCATAAAAAGACACTGTTAACACATTTTAATAATACCTCCCACGTCGGTATTTTTTGATCAAAGGCCAAAGAGTGAAAAAAGAAATTCTTACTTCAAAAATGTTACCATCGATAACATAAGCCATTCAATTTCGAGCAATAAAGAAACCTCTTGAGGCGCCAGAAGTCTATTTTATTTAAAAAAGAAATTCAGGAAAACTCTTATTAAAATAATTTTTTACTTCAGACATTTATTCTAACCGATTATTAAATAGGGTTTTCATTTAAATAACATCCCATTTCAATAGTTTTAAAATTTAAATTAACGTTAATAGATTATTAGAAAAGAGACTCTTCTTTATGGCATAGAAAACTCCCGATAAATCTAGTGGCTAGAGATACAAGAAATTTCTCAGAGAAAAATTAAAAAATTATATAGAATCCAGTCAGATAACCTTGTTAAGGCCTGGTCAAGGATTTTATGTATGAGATTAGAAGAATGAAAATGAGATCTGATGAAGGAAGATGGATCAAATGAAGTTTTTTCGTCCTGATTTTCGTCCCCCAATTTCCCAACCACAAATTCAGAAGACGGCAGTGCTTAACAGGAACTGAAGTTCTTTCTTTATTAGTTTATTACCTCCTCGTCGTTGTTGTAGTACTGTGACGAAAGCATGCTGTTTCACATGGTATCCCCGTCATTCACTTTTTTCTATTTTTTTTTTTTTTGCGACTCGGTTCTGAGAATCAGTTTCTGACAAACGTTTTCAGAAAAGTAGGAAGACGAAGATGTAACGGCGTAAGATCTCCTCCACGGCAGGGTCATAAAACTATATAGTAAACCGAACGTGCAAATAGGTTTCGAACTTTACTGTCGGGTTGTTTTCTCGACCATGGGAAAACGAAGACAAGGATACCCCTTGTAATATTTCGAGACCTACTCCTTAGAGGCCTTTATGACTCTTGTGTACACCTATGCGATTTATGGGGCTATTCTTCCCAACAGAATCCGAATTTTATAGCAAAATAAAGCCGCATCTCCTCTGAAGTGCACCGCGCTTTCAAAACAATTTCTCAACATTGTTAGAAATTTCTCAGGCAATCTTCAACTCGTGTAACAGAAAAACCTATTAGACAAACAACTGAAACAGATTTTAATGATAAAAAATCTTGATAATGGGTCAGGTCATTAAATTCTTTCAAACACAATCTATTGCCAAATACTAAAATATGGATTCCCATCACTCTATAATAGGATATATCAAATAGAGTATATTGACCTTTACTAAGATCGACGAATCTAACATGAAACTGTAGAAAGAAAACGAAGCCTTCAACATAATATTAACTTAAGAAAATATCACACGAAAATTTTTTGATCAGAATCTGAAGCTAAAATCTAAAAGTTCGAAAAAAATTGCCAAATGAAAACTATGTCTAACAATATGGAATAGGAAAAAAAGACGTTAAATATTTCCAAAATTTATTGTATATAGAGCAAATTTTTTTTTACCAAAGATTTAACTATATATAAGATGAAAACGCTTCTAATTTTAGAAAATAATGATCTTAAAAACGCCGAATGTTCATTACAAAAAAAAAAGGTTAATCTAATTTTAAAGATTCATTACTCTAGATCTTGCATAGATATATGTGGGTATAAGTTCAGACCATATTCTTGACAACTTGAGGAAAATAATAATTCATAAGTCGAGGGTGTTATTTGTATCCATGTCAAGTGAAGGTTCAAATTCATTCGATAACAAAGAGCCCATTTTCACATAAAAAATTAACGCACATGAAATAGTGAGTAAAGTCTGGATAAACATTTCTCGACGTATATAGCACATAATAAAAGAAAACGCATGTTTTTTTAAAATATAAAATGGCATTTTAATATTTCCACCCTTTCCTGCCCTTGCTGAATGACATCACTGGGACATAGCTTTGTGGAACCATGAGAAAATATCGTTTATTATGAGTTGACGAAATATGGCCCTACCCGTTTCCATCAACCTCGCTTGCCCTTTGTCGCCCCCCTCCAGACCAAGTCTGCACTTTGTCTTATGTATGTGTCGGGTGAGAAGTGACGTCACTCAATGGTCGTGAGAATGCACTTGCCCTTACTCTGATCCTTCCTCGCTGTACTCCCTCCCCCTCTCCCACTTGCTTCTCTCTCTCTTCTTTGCAAAACCTAACCTTGCCCAACCCCACGAAGACAAAACTCCCCGCTTACGTTCTCAGTCCTTGTGCCCACAGAAGTCGGATATTCAGAAGAGAAGAAGGCATCCAGCTATTTAAATCACAGCGCCATGTTTTGTAAATATGCTTATCCGTAAGTGAATATATCCAAAAAGAAACAAAAAATATTATAATAATGTTCACTATTCAGGATAAAATTAGATTAAAAGCATGAACTGAAGTTATAATTAATCGGCGTTCCTTAAAATCGAGATTTTTTTTAACCATGTGCACTGAAATTGGGGCACCCGGAAAATGAATATTCCACTACTAATCTTTCTCTTACAGAATTTAAAAGATAGAACCCTCTGTCAGGTTATAAATCATGTCAAATCTACAGGACAATATTTACTTATTCAAGTAATATTAATTTAGATGAAAATTTGTGTATAGAGTACTTTGAATAAAAAGAGAGAATTGAAGTGGTTTCAGAGACAACTTAATTTGCTCTGCTTTTTAAATGGGTTTATTTTGTCAACTCTTCGTCTTGCATTTCTTTCTGGTGCCGACAGTCAAAGAGCGGTCTTTGTCGTTCAACTACGACCGTTGGTCAGTTTGTGGCAAGACCTTTGTTTGTAACGCTTTGAGAGAGAACCCTGACCTCCTCCGCCTAGGAAAAAAAAAAGAGAGAAGAGATATAACGAAGCAATGGTGGGAGACTCCATGCTGTTTCTTCCCCTCCCCCCTCCCTTTCTTGCTTTATTTCCTTCTTTCTTTTCCCCTTTACCCTCTCCTCTTGACCCCCCTCCCCATTTTTCCAAATCCGAGTGAGAATTTTCCCATGAAGATGGCATAGGAGGATATTTCCAAAAATATGCGGGGTTAGGTTGGTCTCAACAATCATTTGGAAAACAGGTACTGAATAAGAGGGGAGGGATAATCCACCTGCCAACTCCGGCTCTCATCATAGTAACAACTGGCTTCGATACTGGCCTGTTCAAGCGAAACTTAGGAGAATTTATGCTTGATATTAGAAATAGCGTGGACGACTCTTGCGATTACAGATCAGTTTCACTATCATTCACGTTTAACTTAGTCCAAATATTTTAACCACGATAAAGCAGTGGGAATGGAACGAGTGGCTTCGTAATAGCGAGAGCCACCTGCTACTTTATAAACCCGGCAACCTGCTCCCGTAGGAGAAACCACAGAAAGAGTCGTTCGAAAGAGGGGAGGACGAGCAGGAGGTTTTCAAAAGAGAAAAGGCTCCCTCGGTCAAGATTATGGAACAGAGGTGGGAAGAGATGGAGACCCTCTTCTCCCACTGACCTCCCCTCTCACCCGTCCTTACTCTCGTTCCCTTCCTCGAGTGTCACTTGTCGCCATTTTCTTTTCTTTCTCTCTCTTTTTCTCCCCTTTTTTGTCAATCCAAAGAGACGTTGACCTCGAGACTTTAATTTGTTCGTCGGCAGGTAATGTTCGTCTCCACAACGATTCTTGTCAATTGTCGTTCACCCTGAAGAGACAGGATAGTTGACACTTCGTTACGGTAACATTGAGAGTGAAGCAACGAGAGGGAACGAGGAGGGAATTGTTGCTTCCACTCACTCGGAACAAACGAACGCTAATGAATAGACTTCCTTACTTGCCCTCCTCCTTCCCTTCCCCTCCTCTCTTTTCTCTCACACTCACACACAAAACATACAAAAAAAGCAAAAATAATAATATTAATAGCAACAGACTCTTTAATTCTCGACCCTCTCCTTCTCTAGGAACTATTACATCATCATATTCTCACGCCATCGTCAGTTTCCAACCACGTTTTCAAAATTGCTCCTATTGTGACTGCATCGCAGCAGATTATTTTACATAACGCATGATTTCTCACCACAGAAAAAAACTGTAATACAATTGCAATAAAAAAAATCAGTTAAAGGTATTTCTTTGAAGTCCTTAGATTTAATGTAATTTAATATAACGTGAATTTACCGATCTTTCTCTTCGAAGAATTTTACTTTACCTGATCTTAAATATATTCGGAGAAATGTGCAAATATCTTTAATCCGATATTAGAATAGTTAGTAGACTATTCTAGAAATTTAAAAATTGAAAAATATGCATTTCCCTTTCAAGTTTAACCTTCAGAGATTAAAAAGCAGTTTAATATTCTGGGAAAGCGGTTAGTAAGCGTACACGAAACTTGGAACAGAACACTGTAATATAAAATTGACGGTATTTAACAGTTTTAGAACATACAACATATATTATTTTTAATACATAACTAACCCTGTTATAATTAAAGAGGTAAATAGTTTCTACGTTTTATTTAGCATACCGGAGGCAAGTAATTTTTAACAAGTTCCATTAGTCGGAGCAACAAATAAGTTTTCTTTTCTGTCCTCAAACCACATTATATTTTGTATTATGTGGTCATTTCAAAACCGATTTAAATCATGTTTTTTCCGAAATGGCTTTTTATGGGTAAATCTCGTTCTGTGTAAAAAATACGTTAGTCACATTATCCTAACCATCAAAATAAATAAGCTGTAAACCCATTCATTGCAAAATGACAGGCTAAATCAGATGGTGAATCAAAAGTTCCAATAAACTACAATAAAATAAATAATTTAAACAAAATACAAGACATCAAGATAAAATATTTAACTGGCCAACTGAAATAGAAAAAAATCTAGCGGAAAGTGATGGTGAATATGAAAACGTGCCTTAATTTTACGTTGTAAAAGATTTTCTGTCATTTTTATTATCACCATTACCGTTTTCAATAAAAAATATAAATGGAGATATTTGATTTTTCATCAATTTACTGTAAAATAAATCCTGTTTCCTGCAAAAATAATTTAAGTCACGAAATTTATATTTTGAATTTTTATATGTTAAATATTTTTATATTTTTTAAAATAATAATTGTGATGTAACTAACAAGTTCAAGTTCTAAACAATTGCTATCAATAATCGTAAAAAATCAATAAAAAAATTTAATATTTATAATATTATGGGAAACAGTTTTTAGTGATTCCTGTAAAATTTATGGCTTACTTCAATTCAATTATTATTATTTGTCCAAGGAAAGAGAATTGTTCAATTCCAAATGAATTTTCTTGCCGTAAATATTTTGTTTGCTTATTATTTGCAATAACTATCGCTCTCTTGTTATGCAAAATAAATCCTCATACATCGAACGCTTGTTAGAGATTTCATTGTTCTTGCAGGTTTATACAGGACGAAGATGTCTGTATTTACTAATTTGCTTTTTTAAAATCTTATACAGGAAAACTGTTAAAAAGCAAGTAGAATGAACTTATCGCCCAATATGTAGATTTTGATTAAATGACTCTCTAGAGTAGATAAATGGTAACAAGGAAACGAAGGGCGAAGAAGACTAATGAATTTCAGAAAATACATCTATAGACGAATAGAAAACTTTAAAAATACGGAACAAACAATTCTTTTCACTAGTTTTAAATTTGAGACTAATCTCCTGAAATTGGAATAGATATGATTCTTAAATTAGAAATCATTAAAACCGTATATCGTGCCCTCTAATTAAATAAGAGTTTCTTTTGGTGTCCTCCACTTTCGCCCCTTAAATTTTTGCCCGTTCCACTTTCGCCCCCGAAGTCCACTTTCGCCCCGGCGCCATTATATGGTAATTTTATCGCCAATATATTTTATCGAGGCCCTGAGGAGAGGCTAAGGCTAAACGCAAGTAACTTGAATACAACATAGCCAGGGTTTCAAACTGTGATGGTACTTCAAGCAATGTTTTTCACGAATAATCACCCAATTGTTTTAAGTGGTTTTTAGTGGTAGGCGATTCCCTGAAAAATTGAATCGTTTAATAATCAATTAATTTTTATGCAATTTATTTTTGATAGTAACGATTAATCGATTCCTGGAATCGATTATTGTGAAAAATTGAATATATTTTAAAAAATATTAAAATTAAATCTGTTTATTGTAATTTATTTCCATGGTTAAAAGAGTAGCAAAATAAACATAGAAGAAGCCATACATGAATTTTTATTTAATAACAAACAAATCAGAAATATTATAACAATGTATTGTGAAGCAGATAAAAAAAGTTAGATTGATTGATTATTTGGTATTAAACTTCAGTTTACTGTCCTTGTGGGGTGGTACTTGTTCAAAAGTTTTTGAAAACCGTGGGCCTATAATAACCAGGCTAACGACTACTGTGCAAACCATGGAATTTTAAATGAATGAAACATACATGATTTTCTAAACCCTATTATTTCTTTTAAAACAATTTAGATTTTAGGAAAGCTTTAATTTAAATCGTTCTTAAAATGTTAGGTATATTTAACGTTGAAGAATATGATATATATAAAGATTCTTAAAAATTATTTTTTAACTTCAACAGGTTTTAATAAAAACAAAAAATTATAAGAAAGGATTATAAAACTGACTACATCTGCTATCGTACAAAACTGTTTAAATATAGGAATTTAATACTCAATATAGTTGAGCCGTTATCAATAATTATAAAAACCTTCCATCCCCCGAAATATAAAAATCCTATATCCAATATTTACATTTAAAATGAAAACCATCCCATTATCTAAAAACCCTTGAGCAGCACTTTAAAATATATACAAAATATATGTTTAAATTATATACATATACATATATTAAATTATTTGATTTTTTAGTTTTATTTTGATTATACTTTTATATTTATTATTTTGTTATTTCAGTTGTATTTCAGTTGTATTTATTAACTATTTATTGCATTCCAGGGTCTTTGTGTCTCGTCCTTTTCTCTTATAAATATCCATAAATTATATACAGAAATATACATTTAAAATCAAACCATAGATTCATATAAGCTGCACTGTCTAAAATCCTGATAATTTTAGCACTTGACTAAAAATTCGGAACTTGACTTGTGAAAATTTCCTTTACAGGACTTGAAGAAATGTTACACCTTGTAAGTGGCGAAAAATCCGTTTTATACGATAGAAAAATGTCCTAAGTCCAAGATATATTCCAACAAATGTTATCTTTGAAGTCAGTTGAAGAATCATAAATAATAAAAATAAAATTTCATCATTTTCACCATGATTAACGTTTTCGAGGTCATCAATACCTCATCATCAGATCGAATACACAAATCCCACTCTCCCTCCCAAACAATGAAGTTGTCAGTTTTATAATCCTTTCTTATAATTTGTTGGTTATATTAAAACCTTTTGAAGTTAAAAATAATTTTTAAGAATCTTTAAATCGTTCTTAATTAAAAGGAGAATTTCGCGGGTTAGGCTAGGTAAGTATTCTAAATAACTGAATTCTTAGTTTTCTATTTGACTTGTTAACCTCTCTACAGGGTCTTTTTTTTATGAAAGTGGGTCTTAAAAGTATTTTTGCAGGGGGCGAGTGTGGAAGGGGTGAAAGTGGAAGGGGCGATAGTGGACGGGGCCAAAGTGGAAGGGGCGAAAGTGGAAGGGGCCAACTTCACGGGGCCAAAGTGGGGTAAACCGTTTCTTTTACCTTCATGCCTTTCTTAGACATCCGACGAGGCCGTGTATTTTATTTTTGCTAATCCTTATCTTCTGCTTAAAATGTGGTTCCGATACTTTATTCATTTAATTTATTAATCAAATTACTGGCCCTTTGTTGGCCTTCTATTTTTGATTAAGATATTAAGGATTTCTTAATTTATGAATGCAATCAGTAATTATATTTTATTGAATTTAATCGGAATATGGCGTTTTAAACGGCATCAAAATAAAAATTTACAAAAATAAAAATAATTAAAAAACGAGAATGTAGTTCTCGAGGTACAAACACGATAACGTACAACATATTCTGAAGAATTATTTCAATCATAGCTACTTAACAATGACCTTAAATAACACTAGCCTGCAAATTTTAAAAATTTTCGAGCCCCGACATTATTTCAGCTGATTGTTATGTAAAATGACCTCCTGAATACGAATATAACCTTCGTTTTCCCCCATCACCCACTATTTTCGGGGGATGCCCCCCAACCTATTTTTATAATTTTTCGATAGATTGAGAGGGTTGAAAAGGTTTATTTCAGCCTTTAAACTTCTTCTAAGGGGTTAGAGGGCTGAAAAGTTCTAAAGCATGAACATTTATAGCAGGGGGGAGGGGTACATAAGGGGGGGGGGTTAAAATATCATTAAAATTTGATCGATTTTCCGTTTTTTCGTATTTTAGAAAAAAAAAAAGCGAATAACAGCGAAAAAAAATAGCGAAAATATAGCGAAAAAATAGCAAATTTTAATGATTTTTTTAAGCAGTTAAAGGGGTAATTCACCCCCTAACGTACCTCCCTACTATTCATGGTCATTTTCTAGTACTATTCACTCTTCAAGACACTCAAAAGAATTATAAAAGCTGAAATAAACCTTTTCATCCATCGAAATATATCGAAAAATGATAAAATTGGGTTTGGGGGGCATCCCCCGAAAACGGTGGGTGATGGGAAAAAACGGAGGTCATATTCGGATTCAGGAAATCATTTTACGTAAGAATCAGCCAAAATTGAGTCGGGGCTTTTTTTCATACCGACCAGTGTAATTTGAAAAAAAAAAAACAGAACATGTTTTCTATGTTTTAAGGAGAGAAAACCTTAATTATCTGACCAATTTATTTGTTCACATGATTGAAGGCTGGAGATGGTTTTCTTGTGATCCATTTACGGAAACAAATTATAATTTCTACAAAAATAAAACAAAGTTGCGCTGACAGGGTAATTATTATCTTTTGATTTGCGGCGACGTAACAGTTCCGCCACGTTATGTAGCAAGCGACCTTTTCTTTATTTCGTGTGCGCTTACGAAAGTCGGTTTGCAAAATCAGTGACAAACCTAGCTTCAAGGTCAGCACATTGGAGAATGAGGAAACTTGAAATAATTGAGGAAAGCGAGGTGAGAGAGGAGAGAAAGAGAGAGAGAAAGGAGGAGGACGACGAAGAGGGGTAGGTAGTGAGCAGAGAGCGAACAAAAAAAAAAAAAGGAGTCGTCGTCGCCGCCGCCATGTCCCCCCCTCCTTCCCTCCTCGCGGGTGGGGTTACCGGGAAAGACAGAACCAGCAGAAGGGAATTTATTTCTCGAGGGAACCTACCACTGTCTGACTGACTGGTTAGCCGGAGTTTTTCCTGACGTGGGAACATGGCGGGAGAGTTGACGACGAACGTAACGGCCTCGTAGGCAACCGAGTCGCAAGAAACGGGATTCTCCCAGTCGACTTCTCCCCGCTCCATGGGAAACGCAACACTTAATAATGGGTAGGGCCCCAACAGGGAGTGTGCCTTGCACAAATACTAAATAATATAACTAAGAATAACAATAAAATAATGAGCTAAGAATATATATTGCTCTAAAATGGGAGAAACATATAAAGTTGGTCTTTTCTTATAATGAAGTAATACTGTAAATTAGAGAACTCGTAATTATCAAAAATTTTTCGGGATTTCCTCGTAAGCAAAAATATATTGAGAGAAAAAATATATTTAAGCTCTACCATTTCTTTTAGGAATTTGTTTTGAAAATTAGCTCTAATGAAGTTCCTCCACGTGGTAAATTATATTTTGATTCGAATCCGTTGCATTGGAAATAACTTATAGAAAATGAACACAATGATAAACGCAAATACATTGGTCTTTATAGAGGTCGACATCAATAATGCTTTTATCGTTATCGTTTCAGTTATAGTGTTCAATCTTTATTGTATCATTGTTGGCCTGGTCACTGGTCACTTGAAGTACTTAATAGTCTAAGAAATATCACTTCTTCCGATTTAAATAACCCCCTAAAGCATCTCCAATGCAAGATCTTATCAATAATATTCACGTTGTCCAATATAGCTAAAAACAAAAACATAACGTAGGGTCCTGGATATTTAATTGCGACATAAGATAGAGTATTTAATTGCGACGCTTTTCGATTTACATCATCTTCACATCAGCTAAAAAGATTTTTTGACTACAAGTAAGGGAATTTTTAGTATATAGAAATAAATGTCCATCAATCAAAGGCTCTTCATATACATTAACCTCCCCTCGCATAAAACGTATATTATTTTATTAATCGACACAGACTGTGCGTTCATTCAAATAGTGCTGTACGTATATTTCAATTTATGCATTTTTGGAAGATAAACCTCCATAATACACTGAAAATGTGGTTCCGATATCAAGGTGCAGTGGTTCATTTCACTAAAGGTGTGAATAATTCAAAACAATAATCTGGACATTTTGGGTTTATTGTTTGACCGCCAGGATGGTTCACTCCACTTTGGCCCCGTGAAGTTGGCCCCTTCCACTTTCGCCCCTTCCACTTTGGCCCCGTCCACTATCGCCCCTTCCACTTT
>JAHWFO010003124.1:7651591-7677782 GCA_023313115.1 Rhysida immarginata
TTTTTTTTTTGTTAATTTATTGACTGAATAGTTGGATCTGTGTTAATGTACTTATGTTTATAGTATATTATGTGTTAATGTACTTATGTTTTGTGTAATAATTATGATGCGAATTATACTAAAAATAACAACTATATTAAATTACTACTAAAATACCGGGAAAAATCAGGGAAATAATAATAAGATAAAAAAATAATAGAACCATCGATGTAATTGTTTTAGTGTACTGATGTATTGTATTGTAACAATCTGGTTTGTGATCCTATGGATTCATAATTAAAAATTAATAAGAAGAACGAAATATAGTTAACACATTTAAAAAAAAAAATTTTAAAAAAAATCATTTCGTTTTTTATTGTAAATGACGTCTTCATGCCGGGTCAATCATTAAATTATTATTATTATTAAAATTACATTAAGGATTAATAGCACAGCAACAAACATCAATAAGAAAACTAAACCGTATGCTTTTTTTTAACCTTTTATTAATATTTTATTTAAGGTTTGTTGTTGTTGGCCAATGCTGGGCAAAATCCGCCAGTGCAAAAGAAAAAGTACAGAGCCATTGAAACAAGACATCAAAATATTAGGAATCAATTCATCAATGGGACAAAAAGCCTCATTGAATATATTGATGCAGCGAGTCATTTGTTAAACATAACAGACGTTTAGGGAAAATGTGTTAATAAATCATCTTTTTCTTGTTTTTGAAAGATTGTTTGCGTTTTTTTTTTATTTTCTAAACCCTATTATTTCTTTTAAAACAATTTAGATTTTAGGAAAGCTTTAATTTAAATCATTCTTAATTAAAAGGAGAATTTCGTGGGTTAGGTTAGGTAAGTATTCTAAATAACTGAATTCTTAGTTTTCTATTTGACTTGTTAACCTCTCTGCAGGGTCTTTTTTTTATGAAAGTGGGTCTTAAAAGTATTTTTGCAGGGGGCGAGTGTGGAAGGGGTGAAAGTGGAAGGGGCGATAGTGGATGGGGCGAAAGTGGAAGGGGCCAACTTCACGGGGCCAAAGTGGGGTAAACCTTGCCATATTCTAAATACCAAGTGACTGTCACCCCCGCAAATCCGACCCCAATGGAACAACTGGGCCTAAACTTCATAGTAATGTAGATCTTGCCTAGAGGAATCTGGATACTGAATTTCACGCCTCAATGTACCTAAATAGCACATAGATATGTTGTCCTCTCTGAATCCCACCCCCGTAATTCCGACTCCAGTGTACCAATCAAAACCAAACTAAATAGTGCAGATGGACATGCCCATAGGAAGCTACATTCCGAATTTCAATCTTCTACCTCAAAAAATGTAGAAATTATGAAGGACTGACATTATAAAACTAATACGTTGCTCTATTCTTCCGATTACACTAGTCAACACACATTTTGTAACTATGACGACACATAGTGTTCTTAGTAGTAATTTGTATGTAGAATCCGAATCTGCTTTTAGATTTTTTCTATCACGTCACGTTTCCAAGTTATGCACTAGACTACTATGTTAAAGTAATGGATGTGAAGAGAAGCGTCTGCAATGTTAAACTATCCATATTTTGGGGCCGCAAGAAAATTTATCAGGCCCCAAACACTGAATAATTTTAAAATGTTTCATTGAAAAACAAGAAATCTGTGCGTGCTAGAGAAATTTCAAAATTATATTCGTATTAAGCAGAAAAAATACTACCAAAAATCACCCACTTGAATTTGGTTAAAAGAAAAATCTTAAATTTTGTTGGCCAGTATTATGAGCACTTGAGCAATCGTGCGTCGACAAAGCGATTTCACGTGCGCGCGCCGATGTCAGTAGTGCTTATCTTGGTATTCTTTACACTCACTGTTTTAGCACGTGAATTCGACTTGAAGGGGTCCACGAAAAATTCTGAAAAGTTGATACGGCCGAGCTAAGATTTTGATGGTCGTATTTCTGAAAACAGAATTTGAAAAATATATTTAACGTTGAAGAATGTATATAAAAATTTTAAAAAAATTAAAAAATCGTTTTAACTTCAGCATTTATTTTTGTTTATATTAATTAATTAAATTCTGTTGAAGTTAAAACGATTTTTAAAATTTTTCAAAGAATTTGAAAAAGTTAATCCGTTTTCAAGTTAGCGTGCAAACAGCGGACGGCCGGATAAACGTACAGACCAAGGGCGCATTCTTATAAGTAGCTTTTATGCTGAAGCTCCTAATAAGGACATATACCCATTTCAGATCTGGTTTTTGGTTATTACCACGAATTTTTCTACATCTAATTAATCTCTTTCTTTTTTTTAATTTTATTTCACTATAAATGCTCATTTCCCTCTTATTCAACTACCACCAGGTGGCCGAGAGGGCTAGGGCGTAGGTTTTGAGGACATTTTAAAATCTTCTGATTTCTACTTTCCGGACACTTGGTACAGGTATGTAGATGATGTATTCACGATTTTTGATACTACCAAATGTGACATTGGTTCGTTTGTCAAACACATCAATGGTTTCTTTCCGTCAGTACAATTCACGGTCGAGACTGAAAACAATCAGTGCCTTCCGTTCTTAGACATTAAGATTTCTAGGTTTAAAGAGTCGCTATCATTTGATGTGTATAGAAAACCTACAAACAGTTTAAACTACATACCTATTAATTCCAGTCATCCCTGGAACCAAAAACTTTCAGCTTTCATTTATATAATAGATAGAGCATTGAATATTCCATTGAGCCCGTCCAAATTTAAAAAAGAAATAGCCATTATTCAGAACACGGCCAACAAAAACGGGTATAGTTCCAAGCTTATTTTGGATTTAGTTAGAAAAAGAAGGTTTAAAAAGTTCTTAACAGAAATCACTACTTTTAAAAAGAACATAAATAACCGGAATATCATTTCCTTGCCCTACAACAAGGCTCTTATAAGCGGAATAAGTTCGATACTTAAGCCCTTTAATGTCTCTCTCGCTTTCAGCAATCCAGGTCAAATGAAGCAACTGCTGGGCATTCCTAAGGACCAGATCCCACCACTACAAAAATCAGGCATCTACCAGGCTCAATGTAACCAATGCCCTATGATGTACAAAGGGCAGACGTTCCGAAGCATAGAAACGAGATTTAAGGAGCATTTAAACCACACAAGATTCGGCAGAAGCAACCAGTCAGCCATCGCGAAGCATTCCCTGGATACGGGCCACGAATTCCATATGAATAGTGTGAAATTAATAAAATCGGTCAATAAAAAATACTTGTTAGATGCTTACGAAAGCTTAGCTATAAATAAAACGGATAAGCAGTTATTGTTAAATTCGGACAGGGGCCCCATTGGTGAATCTAGTTTGATCCAATGGGTGGCCCAGTTACCAAAATGGTGATCACGTTTCGGGTTTTTTTTTGTTTCTATTGGTTATTGTTCACTATATATACCTTGCTAATTCAATAAACAAGTCATGTCTCGGCGTGTGGAAGAAGGTATTTACAACCTTGATGAAGTCCCGAAGCATTTTACGAAGTACAACATCGAGGCTGGTGAGATCGCCAACATCATAAATAAACTGAAAAAGAAGACGGCTCCAGGAAAAGACAAGGTGAGTAATAACGCCCTTATGAATTTCCCAAAGAACTTTATTGAATTTCTCACCAATATCATTAGCGACTGCTGGAAATTTTCTTACTTCCCTGTGGCTTGGAAGAAATCTATTGTGTTGAGTATCCCAAAGCAGGGGCAAAATCCTGCAATTCCCGCGAACTACCGACCTATTAGCTTGCTACCCTCGATGTCCAAGGTGTTGGAGAGAACGATCCTTGTCAGATTCCAAGATCACTGTCTAGCAAATGACCTTTTACGGGAAGAGCAGTTTGGCTTTCGTGCTGCCCACTCTTGTCCGATGCAGATATGGAGGCTCGTTGAAGACCTGAGCACCCCCCTGAACCTATCCAGGTACTGTGGGGTGGTATTTCTCGATGTCAGTAAAGCTTTTGACCAAGTGTGGCATGAGGGCCTTGTCTACAAAATGATCAGAGACGGGTTCCCTGCCGATTTGATCTTGATGGTGAAATCCTTTCTTGACGGCAGATCCTATCAAGCCAAGGTTGGAGAAAATCTTTCCACACCCCGTGTTGTAAAGGCCGGTGTCCCTCAGGGTTCTGTCCTCGGGCCTATGCTATTTAATTACTTTGTACATGATTTCCCAAAACCCGATAATTGTAATCTGTATTTTTATGCGGATGACACTGCCATTATGACATGGGCACACCAGCCGGCTCACGTTATTACTCGGCTGCAGTGCGCCTTGAAGCAGTTCGAAGACTGGTTTAACTGCTGGAAGTTGAACCTTAACGTCGGAAAGTGCAAGACTTTGTACCTCAATAGGAAGCTCAAGCATCCCCCAGATTCTCTTGTTCTGTTTAATAAGAAACTGGACTGGGTGAACAACTACAAGTACCTGGGAGTTATCATTGACTCAAGACTCTCATGGAACCAGCATATGTCCCATGCTCTGAACAAAGCGAAGAGGGCTAAGTACAGTATCATAGCTCTTATGGGTCGCAACAGCGCCCTCAGCATTGACAACAAGCTACTTCTGTACAAATCGATTATCCGGACCATACTCCTCTATGGCATGCCTGCGTGGGCGACTATCTGTAAAAGCAGATGGAGTGAACTACAGTCATTCCAGAATGTTACCCTGAGGACCATTGCCCAGCTGGACAGAAGGACGGTGAAAAACCAATCCATCCACCTCGATTTAAACATGGCCCATATCGGTAAGTTTATACAGGATCTCCTTTTGACTATGATACAGAAGATGAAGACTCACGACAATAAGCTTGTGAAAGGGATACTGGAGAACTCAATGAATATGAACTGGCATACGAAGTATCGTAAACCGAGGCACGTTCTTGACATCAATTTTGAAGATATTAGCAACGTCTCTTTCCCAGACTACTGGAAGATGTGATAATCTTATTTCTCCTTGTATTTTTTTATTTTGTTTGTTTTTTTGTTTCTGACAATCGTCAATCTTATTTTCTTTTTTGTATAATATGGAAGACCGCTTGGGTTGGTTAGGCTTCTTGACTACCTCAGTGTATTTCCTTTAGAGTTTATTCTGGTTGGATGAGCTTTGTGAAAGCGCTGCTTTCGTCCCATCCTAACGAATGTACACTTCACTGTTCGATTGTCGATTGTCAATAAACAAGTCAGTTCTCTCAAGAATCTCTTGAGGTTCTCCTTGTCTGCTGAAGATGAAAGCAAAGCTTTCGAAAGACGTTTATAGGTTGTAGTGTTTTTTTCATTCTTTTTGTTTTATTTCTTGTTTAACGCCTTTTTTAGTTGTGGTTAAAGAGTGTTGTGCTTTTAATCTGTTCATTAGTACGAACCACATAAATACTTATTTTGTTTTATTAATCTCACTCTTCACTTGTCGAACTTCGGCAGCAAATTTCTCTTTAAGGATGGAACACGGCCGACGATTAAAATAAAGAAAAATTTTACGTAAATTATACAGCGAAATATGCCTATAGTTTACTAGTAGTTAATCTGAAGTCGCCGAGAGCTTTTACATGCTCAAGATAGTTACCTAACATCCGTATCACGTGGCCATACCAGAACAACTGAGATCTCTCAATGCAGAGAAGTAGCGGATCAACACTTAAAGACTCCCTTATTGTGCTGCTGTGCACTCTATCTGTACACCTGCCACACCTCAGAAATTTCATTTCGGTCGCTTGTAGCCACGATCGCACTCTTTCGGTCATTACCCAAGACTCATGACCATAGGTGAGAATGGGGACAGAGATAGATTGGAAAACGGAGAGGTTGGCCTTGTTGGCTTTGATTTATTTTTATGTTTATTTATTTATTTATTTATTTCTGGAAAGAACTCTATATTTAAGTCTGTTTACATGATTATATGTAGGCCTAATTGTTAGAAATTTACGCACATTCTTTTAAAATATAATGCTAGTGTAAAAGATTAGGTGGAACATTATCACTGTAGAGAATAGGATTGTGAAGAATGGATATTTTGAATATCATTTTATCAAAAACCATGTTTATATATACACTGAGAAGAAATCAAAATTCGCGGCTATGGAAGAACACGTGCTTTGTAACAATGCATGCTTTGCTAATATCCTATGGAACCAATCAGAATTCGCGGAACATAATCGAATATCGCATGACTAAAAAAAATTTTGCAAACACATTGCAGCTAATTTAAGATCCTAGAACGAATTTCATAATTTTATGAGCCAAAAATTACGTATTATCCGATTTCAGAGAAGAAAAAAAAACATGTATTAACGGGACGGGACAGGACCAAAGGAAAATCACCTATTAAGCGGTCACGTATTGACGGGGTTCGACTGTATATAAAAGTCAAAACTCTTTTTTATGCTTCTTTTATGCTTTGATTTATTTTCGGCAATAATTACCTTTATAAATAATTTATTTGGACAGAAATTACTTTTTATAAATTTTTATTCCTTTTATAAAGGTTCAAAAAGTTTTAGATAATTGCCTTTTTAAACGTACGCCGCCATCTCATATATCGTGCATGTTTTAGTTCCAAAATGACAGCGTAAATGCTATCGGCTTACAAATTCAAGAATTTCTAGCTTGAAAAGATACATTGGCTGTGCAATAGTGTATGATGTATTCATGACAAGATATCCATTATTCCTGTTGGTATACAGTACCAAATGGCTGCAATTTCCAGTCTTGCTTTTGCAATGTCTATTAACAAACTCAAGGGGTATCAATCATTAAGGTTGCTGACATTAATCAAAAGATTCTATGCTTACAACTTTTGTGGAACGCTCAAGAGTTTACAAGTTTTGTATATTGTTTTCCCTAAACACGTATGCAGTATTTTTTTCAATAAAACCAGAAATTAAGAAGAGAGAACGGTCGATCTACTTTTCCACAAAATTTATTGAACCATAGATGCACGTTTCGATTTCTATGCACAATCATGCATCATTCTGATGAGACAGGTAGTTGAGAGAACACAGGATATTTATACATAATGGAAGCCAATATGCAGAAAAAGAGTTTTTCCCTGATTGGTTACAGAGAATAATACAGAAGTGGATTGCAGATCTATTTTTTTTAAGAATTCAGGAGGTTGCTCCACTCTGATAGATCCATGGGTTCTCTATCATTGTTGATCTTGTTGCTGTGGATGCTTAAAGATTTCAACTGGTTCCAGGAAGTTTAAATGTTTTGGAATTATTACATATTTGTAAGATTTTGTAATTGTTTATCATAGAAGAATTGCCAGTAGTGATTATATGTTTAGCAAAGGAAGATTTTTCTGGATTATAGTCTTTGATATGACTAAATACTTTTATTCTTTAATCCTAGTTTCAATACGGTGGTGACTTTGACTTAATTACTCCATTGGGCACCTATTACATTTTATCTCATACATACCAGAGTTGTCTTGTTAACAAAATCGAAAAATTAAAGGCAGTAATAATTTAATACTAATAATCTTTCTTAGGTCTAAAACGTTTAATAAGAAATGCCGAATTTTCATTGTAGGTACAAAACCAATGAGAGATAATATTACATTCCAGATAATGAAAAATTTCATCAAAGAGCCCGCGCAACCAGGTATATCAGCTCGTATTAATATTTCTCGTGAATTATAACACCCCAGAATGGCACATTTCTATATAACTTAGAACGGCGTTCGAAAATTAACTATCACTAAACTTATAAATATTAATAAAATTTATTAAGTTATTAAGTATTAAAAACACTTTATAAAAGTATTCGTGTTTTTTAATCTTAAAATTTTATATATTACATTTAATTTTTCTGGACACAATTTTGTTATTACTTTTTTCTTTGGAATCTTAAGTTATGTTTCCTCCTGCCCTTGTGGCCATTTGGGCACCGGTTTGGATTTGTATGCATTCGAGCTATAATAAATAATAATAATAATAATAATAATAATAATAATAATAATAATAAAAATAATAATAATAATACAGTGCGCACATAATTATAGGACCACCCATATTTTCCCTTGCCTGCAAGAAACAAAATAAAATAATTAAAACATTATCACTGTATCAGATTCTCACAACTATTATTTATTGTTTCCAAAGAAAATAATGAAAAACAAACAACAACAAGAATGAGAATTTATAAAAATAGAAATTAAGCTGCCCCATAAGTATAGGACCAGCATCACTTAATGCCCAATAAATTATCCCTTTTTTCAATATTTTTGAAAATTCGGTTTGGCATAGTTGTGACCAGGTTTTGCAGATAATCTGAATTAATTTCTTCCAAGGCATTCAACACAGCATACTTTAATTTTTCTATATTGCGGTACTGTTTACCACCTGCGTAAACAGATCTGGCTAAAGCGCCCCATACATTTTCCACTGGATTGATATCTGGAGATAGGGCAGGCCAGTCCATAATTTGCACCCAATTTGCTAAAAACCACTCATATGTGCTGTTTGCACGGTGAACTGGGGCATTATCTTGCTGGAAAATCCATCTGGTCTCGAAACGGTAAAAGATGAATATCAAGCAGATCTTGATAATCTGAAGTCTTCATTCTTCCACTAACAATAGCTAAATTGGTTCTACCATTCCATCCGAAACCAATCCAGACCATAAGTGATCCTCCTCCCTGTTGCCATATGAAATACATTTCTTCTGACCTCCTGATGTCATGCCAGTAATATTGCCAGCCGTCTGGCCCATCTAAATTGAATTTTTTCTCCCCTCTCTTCCAATCTTCTGTCCAGAACATCACTGACTGGACAAAGGCCAACCGTTTCTGCTTGTGGTGCAGTTGGAGTGCAGGTTGCTGTTTTCTTTTCGTGTACACAAGAGATGATGCCTGCTTCACAATCCATTGCACAGTTGATTTTGATACGGGAACATCTTCAGAATTGGCCACCGCACGCAAAGATGTTGTGGGGTCTTTCATTTTTTTAATAATCGCCCTTTTTTGTCGATTAGTCGTCTTCTGAGGTCTTCCAGGTTTTTGTGGAGTCAACCCTATTAGGTAATCACCAGTGTCATCTATTGACTGATTAATCACTGCTTTGTTAATTTTTCTGCTCGAAAAACGGCATTAAGTGATGCTGGTCCTATAAAATTTATGTTCGAGTTAAGAGATAAATTTTCACTAATTAATGCTTAGGGGGACCAAGAGTTTAGTTCGACTTAACCGGGAATTCGACTTATTAGATTTAGTGTTAGACGGGTTAAGGTGCATAATTATAATATGAATTGAATGGTCATCGGTATCAAATAATCGAGCTAGATATCGAAAACTTTAATGACAAAAGGGTGAAGTTCGTTAGTTTGTTGATTCGTTAGGTTTTTGGTCCCGTCGACACCTAGATCGTTTTGTGTCTTGACAAACGACTCATATCTTAACACAATCCTGAGGCAATTCCACATGACTATTACATTTACACATTCCTAGGACAAACACAGCATCCATGCCGAGAGCAGAAATCGACCCCGTGACCCGACGAATTCGAGAACTGGAAAGCCTACGCCCCAGAGCTCTCGGCCATCGGACCGGCGAAAGAATTAAGTAATCAACCTGACTGGATACAGGCGAAAAATAAGAAGACTAATAATCAGCTTTAAATATTAACAGTTTTTATTACAAATAAGTCAAATAAATGTATATTTATGATTATTAAATCCATTGTAGACAAGTGGTGCTCGTTTTAATTCGACTTATCTCTCACGTAAGTATCCACTGTTTGTTCAAGTTGTTTTCCTTAATGAATAAAATTTCCTAATTTTTTAAAATTCTTTAATCATATTCGTGTAACAATATTTCGTCTTTGAAATAACAGTTATGTTGAGAATTGGACTTCGAATGAATTTAAGTTAAGAGAGGCAAACAGAAAGAAATGAAGCCAAAGGCAATGTCCATATGTTGTTCCCAGCAGGTGACAACGATGAAGAGGGTCCGAAAGGGTTTATGAACGAAAAGCATCGTTCGCCCAGGCGATGATGAGTCACCGGCGGAGAGTGAGGAGGAATTCCATGAGGAACCCCCAATTAGTGTCACTCTTTCAAGAAGCGACAAAACAGAATAAAAAAATTTGGGACGAAAAAAAAGTTACTATAATGCTTTTGACCTGAAAATTCCTTTTTCATTTTTTTTTGAATTTAGATTAGTGAATCGATGGCGTCAATTGCAATTAACTTTACAATTTTCTTGTGGAATTTTTTAATTAACTCAAGTTTTAATGTTTTTTTAAATTTCGATTTCAGATTTTCGTCGAGAAATCTTCATTTGCAGGCATGTTTGCTGGAAGAAAAAAATAAAAACAATATATTTTGGAAACGGTAATAGATCCATTAGCGCTCCTTTGATTATTACAGTTCATGTCTACTGAAACATGCTGAAATGAAGAAAAAAATGTACAGAATTAAAGTGATAAGGAATTCCGTATGTATTTTCTTAAATTAATAAAATCGTTAAGCATCTTTAAGAATTAATAAGTTGTTATTTAACTCCTTTACGAGTTGTTATTGTCCTTTACATTATTTAACTTCTCCAATTTCAAAATTCTCTTAGAATAAAAAATAAAAAGAATCTAGAGCCGATTTCATCGGCAAACACAATATATTTATGTACATAAAATAGAAAGATCAACTGAACTGTGAAAGCAAAAACAGGAAAAAAAAAAAAAAGCATTGTATAAACGTTTATTAAAGTATTATTAAAGAATGACAATTTACAAATAAAAAAAAAAAAAGAGGAAAAGAAGAAATACACCAATTATGGATGAAGGCCATGGGAACTGTTAATCCAGTAACCAAAAAAGACGAGAAAGTCATAGTTTGAGTCATTGGACGATCGGACGGACGGCGATGATGGAGTAAGTGTTTTGGCAACAGCCTTGATAACATTGGCAAAGGGGCCCCATTAAGCGATTTCGGTTTATTTACATGGAAAGCAGAGCGTGTGAAAAGCCACAGACCTTGGAGGGAGTATCATTGATGGAAAGAATGAGACGGCACGTTTCAAAACAATCCAATCAGGTGTGAGGCGGACCAAACACATTTAGCCTTCTCGGATTCCATTCAACGTGGCAATAATTTCACTCGTGTAATTATATTATGACAACGAATAAGATGGAAAAACTCTACAATTTTGTTTCCTCTTGCATCTCATTCTACTCAATGTCAATGGATAAATATATGAAAATTTATATTAAAGATAATTCTAGAATCTTAATGAAAAGACGCAGTGAAATTAACGCGACTTAGAAATCATTTGCACGCGATTTCCAAATGAAGATAAAAGCATATACTCATTTATTTTATCCAGTATTTTCGAGTCCTTCTGTTAATATTACTCCTGAAGAGAGAAAAATGAAGGGGGAGACCCAGATAAAATCAAATTTCTAATATCTAATGTTCAATAGATAAAATCAGGTTGTACTATTTTATTCTGCGAGAAATAACATTTAAAAAGCATTTGATCTCTACCTCACCGAAGTTCTTGTTTTTTGCTGAATTCGTTTTAAGGAGCCACAGAAAAAAAAGAAAATATAAATTTTTTGAATAAAAATTTTCGTGGCTTTTTCCAATATGTCTCCTATGTGTATAATATTAAAAGATGAAAAAAAAATTAAATTAAAAAATAAGCCAGGATGAGAATACAGGAATAATTTTTATATAAGATAAAACCGGGGAACACTCGTAACTGTTTTTCCAAATTAAAATTTGCAAATTTTAATAATTTGATTTCAATGAAAATAAATAAGATTAATCGGGAAAGAAATTAACGAATTTTTGTATGCGACGGAGGAAATACTTTTTCCTCGATCATAAACTCAATTTAATAACAACCACATTTTCCGCAGTAAATTCGCCGCCATCCTTAAAAGTGTAATTCGGAACCGTTGTCGCGCAATTACACGTTAATTTAATGTTGGGAATGCAATTAGCAAAATTAATTAACTAATTACAACAGCAAAAAAAAAGTATAAAACACAGGAAGCTGAACGTGATACAGGAGAAAAAAAATTTAAAGAGCAGGAAATAAAAGAGCATAATAAAAACATAACAAAAGGAAAAGAAAACAAAAAGAGAACGTGAAAACGAACAAACAATCGTCCAGAAAACAAACGTCTAAGCGCACTTTTTCCCACTTAAATTTCACGCTTCTTTTCCTGGTAAAATCCTTATTAATAAAATAACATAATAATTTAATAATGAAAGGTCATTTGTCAATACTGATATTATTAGTGAGTCCTTTCAATTAGCTTGATTGGTCGACGCTCAGCTTAAGGTAAACCTTCTACCTGTTTCTGCAATTCTCCACGTCGTTCTTTGTTTATTTCAATACAATATGTCACAGAATAAAAAAAAATTCAATTGTATGCCTAAGCCAAATTTTATTGGCTCAAAAAACAATGGATTCTAGGAGAATATAAGGAAAAAAACTAAGCTGGATTTCTTTTCCTGCAGTGCACGAACAACGATTGCAAAATCTTTGCCATGTCAAAAAACTGTCCTACAGTTCCACTTGAAAATGTATTCGGTGACATAGAGAATTGAAAACACCGTACCATTGAGGAGTTGAGAAAAAAGTATTATTAATTAAAATACTTAAATATAAACATTTAAAAACCATTTTCAATTAGATTGATACAAAACAATACCCTAGAATCCGGCAAATTAATAATTTCTGAAAATAATACTTAAAATAAATAATCAAGTATATTGGCAATTTCAGTTTTTTTAATTAACTAAAAGATATTTATTATAACTGGAGTAATTTAATAACCACCAGCAATCAAAATATTCCTTGCATTTCTCAATTTCATAATCACAGAGAATAATTAAAACAACTTTAATAAAATAACATCCATCAAGGCTGTTATTTCTTTCTACCTTCCAACAGAAAATTGGTATTACGAAGCTTTCATTTTAATATTGCTTCGATACTCTTTCGACAAGAGCCTCCTTATTTAGCTCGTCAAAAAGCTTGATGACAGCTATTTACAAGTAATATGAGACGCTTCATTAGAAATGCATAAGAATGATTAAAGGTAGTGTCTCACTGAAGAAGATTCAAAGCAGTGATGTAGTGTAGGCGCTGTTTGTTATTCTGTGCAGTTTGATAATCGCGAAGTCCTTTCCCCTACAAGTTTGACGCCCCGGTTGGAAAGTAGAATTTCTTCCCATTCTCGTGGAGATAATGCGAGCTAAAAGTTTTCTTCCCAATAGAAAATGCGCTTTTCTTTTCCCTCGTCGGTCGAAGGGACCAACAGCCTTGGCTCCATTGAAATCCAACGCTGAAGGTCAAGGATGCCTCTTTCTCACCATTTCGATTTCAATGGAGTCGAAGAATCCGACCCAATGTTATATACCGAGCAGATCCATTTGTACACGCAACAATAGCAACACATTTTCTACACACTTGCAATCTTTGTTTTGGTTTTTTCCCCTTGCATATCTGTTCGTATTTTCTAGTCTCTTTTTTTTAATGTGAAAATTTAACATTTCTATTGGACAAGTTTATTTAGAAGATGCTTTTAATGTATAAATGTATTGTACATCTGCAGATAAAACTATCCATTTTTTCTCATTATCCCATTAACAATCTCTATAAACATTACGTATGGATATTTTCTGCATATTTTTTACTGACAATAAATATAAACATTAATGTGGAATGCCTAATTATTGAACAATTAAATATTCAAAAGAGATGTTTTCTTTTTAATTTTAATTTCTTGACATCATGAATGCGACTTCCGTTAGCTATCAAACTAACGAATTTGTTGTATCATTTTTTCCCCTTTTCATGTGACATTCATTTAGTACTTGTTTTTTTTTATTAACGCCAGAGTGATTCTAAAACTTTCAGGAAATTTCGAAATTATTTTAGGGAGAAATGATTGCAAAGCTTTTTACACAATATACACCATTTGTGCGTGACATGTCCGTTACATTTTAACCGACAGAATGTGGGGAAGGAAAAAGATGTATAATAAAAAAAATGGTCACGAAAGCAATAGACATGGAACGGGTCACATCCGCTTTACTAACCCCCATTTATTGTACAAAATAGGAGAAATATAAAATGTTTATTTTAGCGTCATATGAACTGACATTACTTAAAATATGACATGTGAACTTAATCATTGCTAAATGGTCTCAGGGAAATTAAATTTTACTATTCAATTTCAATGTTAAAGTATCTTTGAATTTGCACTTTTTCAAAGCCATCAAAGAATAAATCTTGCAGAACGAATATATCTTTCATAATACTGAGAATTTAGACAGATATTGCTTCCGATGAACATAGCTATGACTTAATGTCTGATATTCAATTCATGCTTTAATATATGAATGTTAAAAAAAAAACAATAAAAAATCGAAGCACTAGCCTATATTAACTATGCATAATGTACGCGAATAAGATAATGAATTGATTACAATGTGAACACCATAGAATACTTTGATGAATAGTAGCTGCAAAGTATATGTTATAGGGAAGTACGTTGTAAAACCTTCTCCGGCCCCGATGCAGCCCGCAACAAAACCCGCTGTCATCCTGTCAAAGATTTTCCGGAGGTTCTGCAGGTTTTGCTGAAGTTGTCTGATATTGTCATTATTATCTTTAACTTGATGCCCATCATGTTCCATATCAGCTCGACTGACGAAAAGGTCTGTGAACTTTACTGGTCAAGGAAAATATTGTTCAATCACAGAAACACAATCACAGAGAAATGCATGTTCCATGAAACTGGATATTCCTATGAAAGATAACATGACTGTTAACACCAAAGGAAGAAAAGAAACCACTATTCTACAAAAATGAATTTATAAAATTAAAAACCCATAAGTGTTATCCTAGCGTCCACAGTTTTGGGTGTCTTATATTTCTATTATAACATGACTGGTCGCAGAATGTTATCCACATATCACTGAACTGTTAATGTTGCATGCACATTAACTAGGTCATTGTTGTTGTAGGATAACACTAGACCATAGCACCATGAATTAATAGAGAGTTTGCGGCAATGACTTTTTCTTTATAAAATGCGGCGTTATGGCTATAATTATTTCGGAAAAGTCATGAGCGTAACGAAACTACGTTAGTTATAAAAATAAGGGAACCAATCAGAAATTCTCCGCTATTTACGTCATTGTGATGTCATTCGCAAATGGCGGCCAGAGACGATTGGCCGCCGATCTTGCCAAGTAAACCGAAGTTATTCGTTACAAATCTATACATACCCCCAAGACAAACGAGATTTAGATTTACAAATGCAGAGCAATTAAGGGCCGTTGACAAATAACACTCTAAAACATGAAAAATGTCCTTTAGATGAAAATGTGTTTCTTGTATATTTTTGGCTGAAAATAACGAATCTGTAATTTATTTTTTTTTTTACCAAGTACCATTTTCCAAAAAAATCCACATTTTAGCTTTTTACGTATTTATATTGGAGCATATAGAAGCGCTATGCGACCAGTTCCTCATTCTGAAGATCTTCCTATACCTACAGCTCCAGATAAATATACTGTTGATTCAGAGGAAGAACCTCCGATAACCCAAACCATCAAGATCCTGACTTTCAACCATCTACATCTATGACATTTCGCATCATGAAATCACACAGGCAGAACTTAACGATTGAATGGAAGTATGCTAGCTGAATATTGCTGGTCTATTATCAGGGACACACCAACAGATGCTTACAAGAGGAAACGGCCAAAAAAATCATTTTAGTGTTTGTGTTTTCTATAATCAAGCCTCTGTTACATTTTTCTGAGAAGTAGGTCATCTACAAAAACGGTACGTGATGGACCATTTTGGTTTTGATATATGAATCAAGCACCTTTTGTTTATACAGAATCACATAGTTTCATCTAAAGGCCAGATAAAAAGTTCAATTTAACCTCATCTCTGAAGATATTTTTTACCCCCGACCTCATCATGAAACCAATTTATAAGATAATGTAAGGTTTATATACCGCAACCAGCTTGTTTGGAATAAAACCTTACCTTATGCATAACTCTAACGAGACGAAAGGGAAAATTCACTGCCGCAAATTCTGTATTGTTGTGTATCGTAACATAATAGAATCTGCTTGGAAGCTAAGGTCGGGATGAATTTTCATTAGCTACTGAAATTTAGTCATTTGCATCCTTGGTAGAGAGGAATTTGCGCAACAAGCATCATCTTGATCAGCTTAGTGTTTCGTGCTTCAATATTTCTTTTTAATTTTTATGGTTAAAAAACAGACCTTTACTTTCTTTAGGAAATCCGAGGATATCAATTAATGGTTACATTTTATTTATTTTTTTTTTATTATTATTACTCATTTTTTTCATGTGTGGTTTTAAGAATGACACAAAGTAGATGTGTTCTTACATTTTACTTTAGAAGCAGGTAAGAAACTGAAAGCTTTCAAGCGGCATTTTCTCATCAAACGATGATATTTAGCAAATGGGAAGTGGGAGGATCCTATGAAGTGCACTTATCTGCTAAATGAATATCGTCTTTCTCAGGAAGAAAATCAACAGCAGCATTCTCTTTTCAAGGAAATGTATTTTTAAAGCAGAATAAAAAGCAGGAAGAAGGAAATACTTAAAAATAAAATTGGTTAAATTTTCACTCTTCTCCTGTCAAACTTACCAACGACAGAGGGTCTTTTATCGATAAGATAAAGCTAGTGCGCTTCATAAATTCAACAGGCGCACTATTTTGAGTGTGATTATAAATTTAATTACAATTACAGTTTGATTTTTGATGTTCAGAAATTTACGATAATTTTATTAATTGTTATACATGCCATTAGCCCGAACCTAAAATAAAAAAGGAAATACCACATTGCACAATTTTCGTTTGCATTAGTTTTTATAACACATTCCGATTTAATCAATCCTGAAAGCACATGAAAGAAACTTCAAATTCAGATATTTGACGGTGCGTAATTTCAATACTTACATGAAAAAATTATAAATTTGTTAATGATGAATAGCTTGAATAAATAACGCAGACTCATTACCTTAATAGTTAACCGATGTTTTAAATATTTCGAAGAATTATCTTTTTGTAATTTATATATTTATCACCAAAGCCAATGCAAATTGAAGAATCTTATTTAGATATATCCAGTAACGCGATGATGAGTTTTATTAAGCTCTTAATAAATGCGGTTAAGATTTGTTCTTAATTCAAACTAATCTCCGTTCTTTTACGTTGTACATGTGGTAATAATGCCCTTACAAGGAAATTACACAAGCTGGTAAATTTGCAGTGCCAGAGTTCGTAAACACAAACAGTACGAATTTCTTCCTTTCGTTTTTTCCTGTTCGTCGTTATTTGTCACGTACACGTTTGGTTTTTACCTTTTATCTGTTGTGTGGGCTTGTCAGTGTCACCACTTCTCCTGTTTACACACCCTCTGGGTGCTTCTCCATCTTCGAACAACCTAGTTCCTATTTACAGTTCCTTTCCCCCTTGCCTACAAATACGACGGCAGCAGTAGAGGTTACGTTCTCATCAGAAATCCGAAACAGAAGGGATTTTTCGGGAAAACTAGTTTACTTGTTTCATTTTACCCACTCGGTTCGAATTTCGCCAACGACAGAGCAAAAATCGTTCGACGGACGAACCCCCTGTGTTTACGCCACCGGTCCAAAGGGGGAAAGAGAGATGGGCGAGCCGCCTGACTATTGTCCGACCGGGGACCGGGAGGTGAACGACCCGCGTGGAATGCAAAAGCTTCGGCCGACCAACATCAAATCGGTGGTGGAAGGTGTCCTCCGTTCCCAGCCCCCGTCGAAAGAGTCCGTACCTGTTTTGCCGATCTCGGAGAACGAGATAAAACCCCGACACGGGCGTGGGAATGCCAAAATCCCTGTCCCGAATTCAGGGTCATCGCGAAAAATATTTGTGTAGTCTGGGGGAGAGCAAGAGGAGACACTCCTTTTGTGAGCAATTACACGAGCGGGGGAGTCAAAAGGACCCAGAGACCGGCAAACCTTTCTCGCTCTCTCCCCTCCCTTTTTCACTACTGATCAATAGTAAATATCGATGGCCCTGACCACTCACTTTGCTTAAAGCAAGGCTGGTTGAAGTGGGGAAAGAAGGAAAAGTGTATTAGTAAGAGCAAGAGGAGGTGAGCGTTATGTCCATATGTGTCGTATACTGAGTGCGTGTACGACGGAAGGACGAAAAAGGTGAAATACAATGAAAGATATGTTGTAATTCTTAACACAGAAAAATTGATAAAACTGAAAACTGTAACGTGTATTGAAAAAAGTGTATGAAAATTCACTAAATATTTTTTATATATATATTTGGTTTGGAAAAAAATGAATGTTTGTAAACAAATTCAAAATGATTCCAAAGCTCGATGTTGCCCGAAACTGTGGAAACCCGTATGCAGTAAATTCAGGAATATTTTGGAATCCCATGATGTATTTTAATAATGCATTAAATAAATAAATAAATACATAAGCATAATATATATATAATGTTTGTATATATTTAATTATTTATTTAGAGAAATCAGTTTCTTTTGATATAAAGGACAAAATACGTTTCAGTGCTCTTATGCAAATACTCAATGACAGAGGCATTGGACCGCATAGTATCTATTCAATTGCAAATATTTGTAAATTCGGGTTTTATTAATTCATTATAAAACTTTATATTTATTTATTGTAGAGGTAAATATATATTTATTTATTTAATTGAAAATCCAAGAGGATCCATATATATATAATCGCTGTCTTTTTAAAACTTTTTAAAACAAGATGACGACTACTGTGGGAAGGATGGAAGATCCTTTATACTTTTAATTTTAAAATTCTGGAAAAGATCAAAATTTTCTTCGGAAAAATAAAACAGATATTTTGTTTAAAAAAAATCAAAGGATTTGTTGGTCAACTGCTTACAAAGATATCTTGAATAGATAGAACAAGTACATAAAAGACTGACCACTAATCGATATGAAATAAAGATTAAAATATAATTGAAATATCATTTTAAAAAATGAGTTATAAAATTTACACTAGGAATATGAAATAAACTGCCATAATTTTGTAATAAAATTTTGCAAAACGTTGGGTTAGATTCTTGATTCGAAAAATATGGATTATTTTTATTATAACATTATGTTTTTCAATGTCTAAAAGATAATTACAAAATAATCGAAAATTATGTTGAAAAAGCAGCGAAATGAATGCTGTTCTTTTCATTCAGTTTATAAGAAAAAAAATTATCACAAAATATTCCTGAAATACCTTTTCGCTGAATGTGAAGCAGGGGAACTATAATTCGATTTCGAAATGATTCCTTCTAGATTGCAAATACGTGCGTCTACTGCCAGTATAAAGTATGTTAAGAAATTATAAGACCACTGAGCTGACGTTAGGAATTAGTGTGAAAAAGGATTTATCTGATCTAATTTTTTTTTTTTTTTTACAAACAAACAAAATAATGTTTGTTCCATGATATGAAAGAAGTCGTTGTTGATTTTTATCTTATTTTTATACAAAAATGAAAAAAATTTAGTTGTGATGCTTTTTATACCGTTAGTATTTATAAGACCTCCCCCCGCTATCTTAGAATATATACTTCTGTCATCGTTCGATTTCAAAATTTGCATATTCAGTTAAGTGCGAATCAATGTAAAGTGCTTCTTTCTGGTATATAAGTGCTTAAGTATAGTGCCTCGAAGTAAAGGATTATAAGAGTAAGAAATTCGAAAAATCTATTTTTTGCATGGCAATGGAAAAATTAGAGAAACATAGCTATGGCTATAGGAAGATCCAAGACTGCAATACACAATGTTATTGTTTATGAATATGACATATGAATAAGCAAGATGAATATGGCATCAAGAAGAGAACAGGAAAAAAACCTGCCCTCTCTCGCAGAGACTTAAGGAGAATTGCGAGCCTTGCTGTGTCCAAATCAAGATCCACTCGTGAAATCAGAAAGGAGTGACTGTGTGGAAAGGACTGAGAAAAAATCCTCATGTGAAACATCTTAAAATGAATACTGTTCCAAAACTCTTGATAGTGCATAAGGAGGCAAGATTGAACTGGGCCAAAAAGTTCAGTCCTGGAGCACAGAATGGCAGTCGACGAAGAGAAATTCAACTTGGACGGTCAAGTGTTATTGGCATGATTTGAGAAGAGAGTCCAGAGAAAGATACAGTCGACAACTTGGGGGAGGTTCCATAATGGCATTTCCCGAGTACGCGGGTTCGATCCCGGCCGAGGACGACGAGGATTTTTCAGGGGGAAATCCTGAGATCACGCACTTCCTTCGGAAGGGAAATAAAGCCGTTGGTCCCGTGTAGTCGTTTGCCGGCTGCACGTTAAAGAACCCTTGCGAGGCAAATTTTGCGGCCCCTATAACGCCGTCCTGAAATGACCATAGCAGTTGAAAAGGACGTTAATACCAAACAAACCAAACCATAATGGCATTTGCATTTCATGGGAAGGCAGATTTGATAATTGTCAATAACCGAATGAATTCAGACATGCAATATATCAAGATATGCTTTAAAATGGATTGATACCTTTTGGTCCACATATTGGAAGTCTTGAGTGGGTATTTCAACAGGACAATGCTCCATCCCATGTATCAAAATCTAAGAAAACATGGTTTACAAAAGAAAAGAGAACTATGGAGAACGATCTTAATCCTATGGAGAACGATCTTCATCTTATGGAGAACTATGGGGTGTCCCTTGTAAGAAGGTTTATGCTGGAAATAAGCAATATGAAAATGCAAATAAGCTCCGAAGAGTAATAATGAATGCAATGGATGCAAATTCCAAAGAGACACTTGAAAATCTAATCAGGTCAATACAAGAACGAATATATGATGTCACTGTAAATAAAGGAACCTCAATTTAATTCTTTCCCAATTTCAAACTCTGTATAATTCATGTGGTCTTAAAAATACTTAAGAGTGTGAAAAAGATTGCAACTAATTTTTTTTTAATTTTTGTATAAAAATGAGATAAAAATCAACAATGATTTCCTTCATATTATGGAACAAACGTTATTTTGTTTATTTGTAAAAAACATTTTGATCAAATAAACACTTTTTCACACAAATTCCCAGCGTTAGCTTAGTGGTCTTACAACTTCTTAACATACCTTAATCAACTCGGTTCCATTCATCCATACGATTTTAAAAATATATTATGCACTACTCTCTTTTAGGCTTTACGGAAGAAAACTTTTCCTTATTATTAGCAACGAGAATACGTAAAAAAGAACCTTTGTTTAATTAATGCCATAATTTATAACACGCTTTGAAATTATTCAATTTTTATGTATGCCGAATGTAGTTTAACAATTTTTTCTGCTTGTTCCTGTTCCTTTAATAATCGTGGAATGTGATTGCATGAAATTAATTCAGGAAATACAACCAGTTTATAAAAACTTCTTTTAGAACATACGGCACATAATGAGATAAGGACGCATTTTATTTGAAAATAAAAATGTGATTATTCGAAATGAGCCACTGAAATAAATTCGTGCGAAATTATTAGAATATAGTAGTACAAGAAGAATATATTTTATTCGATCAAAAAATACCATTTCAGCACCATAAGTTAAAACGAGTAATAACGGACAGAATATTATTTACACTAATTTTTCATAAAAACATTTGTCAATGAGAAATGTAAACTGTTTTTTCGATGCGCACTATTCATTTACAGTTTGGATTCATTCTAAAGGTATATTATCAAAACCAGTTCCAATACAATCACAGAAAAAAAATTACAAGATTTCCTAAGATCTTGGAGTTAACAAAAATATGATGAGAAGCAGTGGTCTTAAGGGGATAAAGCTAACTCTTAAAAAAAAATTGGAAAATAAATGTCATTAGGTAGACCACTGCATTTTCCAACATCACCTGAGATGACAGAGAGAGAGAGAGAGACAGAGATAGAGAGACAGACAAGACAGTCAGACAGAAACGCATGCGCAAGGGTTTCGTGTATCGTTTCCCATCGAAAATGTTTCCTCGGCGAGTTCAAGTTCCCCTTTTTCCTATTGATCTCAAACGTTCATTCAAACGTGCAGTTTTTCTCGGGTTTTCACACCGAATACATAAAGAGAAGACCTTGCTCGACCACCACTTCCGCGTTCGAGAAACGATAGTGAAGGAGAAATCGAGGTCACGTGAACAGGTCATCGCGCCAGAATAAATACACATCACACGCCGAGGCAAGAGAAAAAGCGAGAACCACAACGACACAGCCGAGAACGGTGAGAACGACCACCCCCGCTAACTCGATATAAATTAAAGGCGAAAAATAAAGCATCGATTCTTTTTTAATTATTTTGCGAAGACTACAGGAGCCATTGTGCATATCGTCACGAGCTCTCCATATCGTGGTGATCCGATGGCTCAAACCTGAAGATGCTGATGCTCTTGGTCGTTTTTTTTTTTGTTTTTTTTTTTAATTGTTTTTATTTTTTTTTTAAATCTTCCTGTACGTTTCATGTAATTTGCTTTCCACTGTTTTCTAGAGGTGCTAGATTAGAAATAATTTTAAGACATCAGATCTTAGGTGGAATTGAGATTCTGGAAGTGAAGTTCAATTCACGGACAACTGGCAATTCTTTAGGAACAGTGTTTTAATACAAGTTCCTTCCGACAAATTCATTACCTTATTTTCCTGGGGCAAAAATATACAATTATATTTCGGAATTTAAAGAAATGACATTCACAAAAATAAAAATGTCCATCATATTATCTGTTTTCCATCATACATATGATTACAATTTAGATGATTACAATTCCATCATATAAATCTTGTAGGCATGCAATTATATTTTCGGGCTATAAACTTTTTTTCGAGAATTATTTTATTTTTTTCTACATTTTGGCAAGTTATATGATTAACATTGTTATGTGGTAATTTCAGAAAAAAAATTTAAAATAATTACTAAATGATGTTCATTTTTTTGCTTTTGTTTTTTATACCTTAAAGTAATATTAATTATCCGAAAAAGGGAAAAAAGACGAAAAGAGACGTTCATTCTCTTCCTCTCTCCTTTTTCTTTTTTAAATAATATATGTACAATATATTAATTTCGCGAGGTCGCTCCGTGGAAAAGGTCAAGAGCACTGTGGCCGAAGTCAAATCTCGGGAAAGGAATTTTAAACACGAAGAATTTTTACAATTTCTTACACAACATAATTGTTGAAGCATGTTTACTTCCTTCTTAAAAAACGTTTATAGAGGCAATGTGATCATCATCAAACAGCGGTGCTTCAAAACAACAAATTAAATCCTTCTGGATTGGAAAGAGAAAATTCATCCTAATTAGTTTCGACATTGCATATAATAAATAAATTTTATGAATTTTAAGAAATTTAGCTTGATATCTTGTAAAAAAAAATAATAAAAAAAATCGAAGTGTTGCTTTTATTTCACTTTGAAATAATTGCTACAATTTTTAAAAAATTAAAATTCGTTAGTGATCATGAGAACGAAGAAATAACTCATCAATTGATACTGAATTTAATTAATTGTCTTACAAGTTTATACAAACTCAATGCTTGTAGCAAATGAAATCGTTAATACTACGATGCTTTAGGCATTAAAATTTTGAATTTTTTGAGGTACCAACCATGATGATAATGATCATCGTCATCAAATGGCGGCGGCGCATCAAACAACAAATTAAATCATTCTGAATTAGAAGAATAGATGCTTCGAAGATGGTTAATAACTCAAAAAATTCAAAATTGTTTTGTTTGTGACTTTCTGCGCCCAATGGCAATTTATCGTAAATTCGTTCGGCATTTTTAAGTAGAGGGTTGATACAAACTAGCAAATATTATAATTTTTTGTTGCTCACATCTTAACTTCCTTGAAGTGAAAAAATGATTACGTTTCTTCCTTAATTTAAGAGTTGATATTGATGAAGCGTATGAATAAAATAAAAACCAAAATTCATGTGCAGTACACCTTTCCCTTAAGAAAAAAAAATCAAATAATCAATGAAAACAATTCTAAACCATATATATAATGGATTAAACATTGTAGGATTAAACATTGTCCTTCATTAACGATTTAAAAAAGTAGCATTGGAAAGAAGCTGCAGAAACCCGTGTTCCCAATCTTATTAGCATCCTTATTAGATAAAATAGTAAATTCTGTTCAAGAAGAGAAGAAAATTACACTTCTTGATAAGAGCGAAATAAAGGTAAGAAAGCAGTACAATAATTTTAAATAAAGGTAGAAAAGCAACACAAAAAACAAAAGACGTTCGTATGACAAAGAATACGAAATGAACGAAGTAAATGAAAAGAATGAATGCTCCGAACGTGAACGAGGTTCATTTTTTCTCATTTGAAGGCCCGAATCTTAATTATTAACAAGACAGAAAAATTCATTCTTTGAAGGCAACATTGATTTTTGATTCGTTTCCCTAGCCGGTAAGAAATGCAATAATTAAATAGATTTGAAATAAAAGGTAATAAGAAAAGCCTTTGTCTTTTCAGTATTTGAAATCTTTTAAAATTTCAAGTAAATTGCAACCTTTTCACCATGCGAAATGCAAACATATTTATAAAATATTTAAATATGATGAAAATTTTATTTGTATAGCGTTTCGGAATCAATGAGTTTTCCTGTTCCTTTTAAACGCTTTGTTGAAATAAACATAATATATCATTTCGTTTTACATACATACAGTAATGCCAAACTCTCTCGCCTCCACTACCTGACCACCCGAGGTGAACAGGACCGCACCTTCCGATGTTCACTTGTTAAGGCGGAGTGTAAGGCACCCCTGTCCGTATTTCGGGTCATATGTCAATAAACGAAGGCCGTCGAACGTACATTCCAGGCGTCAATATGCTCATTGTGTACATAAGTGAATATATATGATTTATTGAAACGGGGGTGGATGACTTTTGCTGCCAAGATTCGTGGTGGGTGGATTCCAACAGAAAACTGATTGATAGTTTGGCTAACGATTTTCCTATAGAAAAAGCAGAGGCTATAGAAAGAAATAAAGAACGATTAGGACGGCAAAATTTCTATGGTTATCGAAAAATATTTTGATAGAATTTAGAATTTACAACTCAATTTAGAATCTACAATAAACGAAAACTGTTTCTTTTTATTAAAAATGAGGAAAAAGTGAAAACATCTTTAATAAAAAAAAAAAAACCAGACTTCATGAGTAGAACGGTTTCATACACGAATGCCTTACTTTAATTATTATATTCATTTGTTGTGTTCTTGTGAAATTATACATTACACTATCTAACAATTTTTAACTTTCAAAAATTACTAGGCGAAGAGTAGTTGACTTTTGGTAATTTGGGTACGTTGATTCCGAATCTGCAAACCGTTTTTCTCTATCGGGTCTCAATTTTTGGTAAATCGCATACTAAAATTTTACAATTTCTGTAAATTAAGGCATTTTAGACCAAACGCTATAGTTTCACTTAATTAATTTGATCTCCCACTTCAATTTCGAAATATAGATTATAAAGTTTTTTGACGTAATTTGATATTTTTGGCTTATAAACCTTTGTTGTTACACATCCACAAATATAACAAAAATTATCTGGATTGTTTTAACAAGTTCCTCTAGGCAATTTCATTTATTTAAGTATTATATGTAGCTGAAAATAAAATATATATATATTAAGTAATTTTGAAACTTACGTTTAAGTGTCAAATTTACATAAAACTATAAAAATTTCAATCGATTTACGAAAAATTGAGACCTGATAGGCAAAAATGAGCGTCATTTTTGTAATCTACGCAAAAAATTACCTTAAAAACGGTGCTTCTCTGTTCAGTAATTTTTTTGTTGTTGGACAGTGTTATTTACGATCCACTTATCTGAGTAGTTTCTTTACAGTCTATTTGAATGTTAACAATCAGTGTTTTTCGTTTGTTGAAAACAATGAAGGTTACATTGTTCATTCCCCCAATTCTGGCAACGCCTCCTAAAGATAAGGCCTGAGCGCGAAAACGTCATACATTGTTACATCATCATCCGAAGTGTAACGGTTTTTCTTTAATTATAGCTAATTAAGAGATACTTCCTGCACAGAGATCTCCTAACATAAGAACCTGTAGATGAGAAAAGAACGACGGGTAGCCATTAGCAATAGTTAACAACAATCATATGAAAAAATCTTCATTTCAATTGACAAAGTTACTTATCTTG
>JAHWFO010003124.1:7677792-7765893 GCA_023313115.1 Rhysida immarginata
AAAGTGTAATCGAAGGAAGAGACAGCTGACACTTAGTGGTGTTACAGAAGACACGTTTAATCGCATTTCTACTAATAATAAGCCCTGAATTATGTTTTCGCATGATGATGTAACAATGTCTGACGTTTTCGCGGTCAGGCCTTATCTTTAGGAGGCGTTGACTCTGGGGCCTGTCTTTCTCGTTGACGACGATTATTTAACAAACTTTTTAAACAATTAAAATATATGTCAGTACCATTTTGTATTATTAAGTCTATATTTCTTTCAATCACCATAATACAAGACCAATATTGAATACATAAGATTTAATTTAATACATAAATTTAAACTTGGATAAATAACCAATGCCAAAATATTGCTAAATATGATGTATGCCACTTGTTAACACAGTAGTTTATGATACGAACTTTCTGGTCTATCAAAAGACGCTCAGGTATATTCATAGTTGTGAGATAACAGACGAGATGAACATATAAAAGAATATGCGAACGCTTTGTTAATTTTTCCGAAATTAATTTTCATAAATAATAGAGAGCAATGTCTTTCTATCAGTCTATATCATTATATAAATAATAGTTATTAATTAAAAATACAAATTGAATAAAAAATAAGATATAATAAACAAAAATAATTAATTAAAATAAAAAAAAAAACCTGACGTTTCGGATAGAGACTATCCTTTATCAAAACAAAAAAGATAATTCTCTAAAAGCAGATAGAATATTAGAGAATTATCCTGAAGTTATTCTTCTATATCATTATAGAAGAACTAGCATAAATACCAAATAATACCACCTGCAAGACCCGTGCATCAAATGGAAACCATCACACGACGACGACTGATGATGGGGCCCATTCACTTTTCTTCTTATAGAGATTTTTATTTTTATTTTATTTTATTTTTATTTATTTTAATTATAACGAGTACATTACGTGCCACGTATGGTCAAAGACCGACGTGTTAGGCCCCAGTTGGCACTAAAACAATAACTAGTATAAGGAATGAGTTAATTATAATAAAAAAAATATTGCTTACAAAAACAAAGCAAAAACATAAAGATAACATAACAATCGTTAGAAATTCCATTAACGATTAGCAAAAACAAACCACAAAAATTATTTTGCTAAACACATAACAAAAACTTAAACAAACACAACCATAAACAATCAAATCGGCCGAGACATCATGTTGTACAAATCATAATTTGGAGAAAAGATAATTACATTACAAGACATAATAAATAAATATATGTCTATAATTTAATATAAGATCATCCAATCAAGTATAAATATCATTACAAACGATTAAAGTAAACCTCTTTAGATTGATGATAGCTGAAAAACAGTAGTTCCAATAGTAAACAGACTTAAACAGGATATGTTACAATTCAGATATAGGAATAGTGTTACTTAATACGAGGGGCGATTGATAAATAAGGCTGTAACTTTTTTATTTGTTAACCGATTTTCAAAATTCTTTTTGTATCTTATACTCACATTTGTCCTCTATGTAATGCACTATTCATTTTTCGACATAGTCCCCACTCCTTTCCAAGCACTGCGCCAACGCGTGACTAGTTGGGTGAACCCGTCGGAGAGGAATTCCGGAGTTGTTGTCGACACCAGGATTGAATGGCAGCGTTTACCTCGCCGTCAGAACCAACTCATGTCCCTTAAGGGGCTCTTTCTTCTTTGGGAAGCGGTGAAAGTCGCAATGTGCAAAGTCTTTCATTTTTGAACTGTAGGCATTGCAACGCCTCTGGTGTGTGGTGACTCGTGTACGGGCGGACGTTATCGTACTCCAGAAGAGGGTCCAAAGCTGCCATTCAATCCTGGTGTCGACAACAACTCCGGAATTCCTCTCCGACGGGTTCACCCAACTAGTCACGCGTTGGCGCAATGCGTGGAAAGGGATGGGGACTATGTCGAAAAGTGAATAGTGCATTACATAGAGGACAAATGTGAGTATAAGTTACAAAAAGAATTTTGAAAATCGGTTAACAAATAAAAAAGTTTCAGCCATGGAGACCTTATTTATCAATCGCCCCTCGTACAAATCTTCTGAGAAAATATCTAAAGCAACTATGAGGCGCAGCCATACGGATTGTTATTGGTTACTGAGCCCAATCTTTGATACCAGTATAAGAAATAAATCTTAAACGATATTCGGCCTTTGCAATAGGTAAACTTAATTCATTAACATTACATAAGCTTATACATTATAAGCATGTTGTTCACATTTCTTAATCAATGAGACCGGAGTTGAAATAATAAGTAGAAAATTAGCAATTTTATACATTAAAACGCATGTTTGTATACGATAGATTTGAGTAATGGTAGGGATGTGCAAAGAAGAGAAATGTTGGGTAACAGAGGTAGATTTAGGCAGTTTAAATAAGACTCGCAGGAACCCTTTTTGCAATTTAAGAATACGCGACAAATTATAATTAGTAGTTGATCCCCAGAAGATAATTCCGTAACAAAGTGAATCCATGAGTGATATAAAAGTAATAGTATCTTGTTTGGTAAAAACTGAAGCCTGGAAATCAATTCATATTCAATTAGTCACTAAGGAATTAATATGAAGGTTCCAAGATAAATCATGGGAAATCAATAGGCCAAGGTAACGAAAAGAAGTTATAAGAGATATAAGTTGACTGCCAAAGTACGAGTAATATGTTGACTCCGTATATCGATGGAGCAATAGGAATGTTACGTTTATTCCTCTGATAAAAAACATAAGTTTAGTTTTATCGGTATTGACTGTTAAAAAATTAGTGTCGTTCCATTCCTTTCGGCTTTCTAGTTCTCGAGTCCGCCTGGCTGCGGGTTCGAATCCGCCGTGGGCATGGATGTTTGTGTTTGTCCCGGGCTGCGTACTGTTATAACTTGTGTAAAAGGCGCAAAATGACCTTTGTAGTCGACGCCAAAATTTCAAGAACCCCCCCCCCCATTTTTTTTTTAACATTGATAGATTATGGTTAAGGTCTAAGAGCGATTGATCAATATGAGAATTGAGAAAAGAAAAGCAAGATCATGGCGTAGAAAATTAGTTTAGAAGAAGTAAAAATAAAAGGAGGTCATTAATAAATAAATTAAATAGAAGAGAAAGTATAGAATCTTGCGGAACACCCTTATTCCTAACCATGGTAGAAGAATTAAGATCAGAATGTACTAGAAAATATTTCCTATTTGATGATAAATCCTTTAACCAAGTCAGTGAAGGACCACGAGTATTATAAAAAACTCTAATTTGTATAACAAAAGATGAATTGGAATACTGTCAAATGCCTTAGTGTAGTATATAGTGGCTACCAATCGGTGCTCGGTAAAAAAAGTTTCAAGAAAAAAAATTTCGGTAGAAAAGTCACAATTTTTGGTAAGGAAAAAAGTTTCAAGAAAACATTAACAATCAATATTAAAATTGGGCTAAAATATGTTTAATAAGCTTTCTCCAAAAATCAAATATACTTTTAATATTTGAAAAGCCCAATATCAAAAAAATAAACTTAAAAAATCATAATAAACAATTCAAAGAAATTCATCAGAGAATCTTCATTTCCATAACTACAAGGAGTGTTTTTCTTCAAATTCAGTATTGCTAATCTTGAATTACTTCAACAAGTTGTTCATCATGAATTTCAACAAGTTGGAAAAGTATCTGGAATTAGGTCTTAAAATTTCCATGGATTTAAGGATTTTTAACAATGTAGTAATATTAATTTTAAATTTTAGAAGAAAATTATTTTAGAAAATTGCAAGTAATGCTTTTCCTTGGCCTTCTTGGCAGAGACTAATTTTATTTATTATGAACGTTTCCAAAACTTTTTTTTCCTCTCACTTTTTTGCCAAAACTTTTTTTTCCTAAAACGTTTTTACCTACAATCCACCAATCTATTAGCAGCCATCTGGGAAACCGCGAATTCAATGAGCTCATAACAAGCCGTCTCAATATTTCGATTTGGTACAAAACCGTGTTGACGTTCATTATGTATCATATGGGAAAAAACAAATTGAGATAAACGCTTGTAAAATAATTTTTCGAATATTTTAGCTAAAGTAAACTGTGATGAAACGGGGCGATAGTTCGAAAAAGAAGATGAGTCGCCCTTCTTGGACATAGGGCTGATAAGTGATAATTTTAGACAGATGGGTAAATCTCCGTTGTAATAGAATGGTTAAATAGATAGGATAATGGTAACGCAATGGTATGTATATTTGAAATAATTACTTCAGGACAGAATCCCAATGGATCTGGGACTTGGGATGATTTTAATTCAGAAATTACGTCGATGATTTCTTGAGGTGATGTAGGTGCAGCAAAGAAAGTAGGAGGAAGAACAGGAACTTGAAAGCGATAATGCAAAGGCGATATAGAAGTCTGAGAGAAATCATCAAGGGGTAGAAGAGAATAGAGAAAGTCTGTAAGACCATCTGTACTCATTTGATCCGCAGAAGAAAAAGTATATGAAATGGACTAAAGCCTTTTAATAGTGGGTTTAAATGAGCCAATTATGATTGCTAGAGTTTAATTGATTAAATAATTTACTAAAATGTTGTCTCTTAGAGTTAGATATTAAATCTCTAAATAATATTGCTAAAACGAATCTCCATAAAGAAGTTTACGAAAAGATTAAATTAAAATGTTAAAACAAAAGCTCACGAAATGTAGTATAAGGTTGCTTATTCGCCTAACATAAATAACTTTATTACGCGCACACATAAAGCACCCAGAAGTGATCAAAAGGCGTTCTTATCGGTGTATTTCCTTATGCCACTAACTAATGGCCCTCATTAATACCTTTTTGAAAGTTAAATAATATAATTAATGAACCAATCCAGCATCGAAATTGTCCCAGAAGAGTCTTCTGAAATTTGAATTTGCTGTCCGATAAATTCTATGAGAGGTACTTGGTTCGTCTTTGATAGCAATAGCCAAACTATAAAAAGTTGCGATGAAAACGAGTCAAGGTTTTACAGGAGTCTGGAGCGACAAGAGACGTATTGTTTCATATTTTACTGGATTATAATGATGGCAAAGGGGAGGAAGAGGGTAGGCGTTAGTCATCCCATTTGTTGGTGAAGGCGAGGGAACGGGTATTCCTGAGGGAACCTTCAGGGAGAACTTTGCTCGGGACCTTTATTACTCATCTCGCCCAAATGACATCACCAGATTGAGACCGAGAGTTTTTCAATATGGTTGTCTAATCAGGCAGGGACACTGGTGACGACCGACAGTGGAGGGGAAGCGTACAATGACGAGGAACCCGGAGGAGGACGCATGCGTCACGGCTATCGGCACGTGCACTCCCGCGAGAACATCTCCGCACGAGCGTCCGGTTCCCACGAAGGGTAGCACGTGCCTTGCGCAATTCTCCGTCGATGTCCCTCGTTCGTTAGCGGGTCCACCCTCGCAAACAGAGTGAAAAGGAGGAGGACTTGCCAATTCGACGTTTTCGTGATTGTTCCGCTGAAAAATTAAAATTAAAAAAAAAAATCAAACGCGAATGAGCAAACGCGGCCAACGATCTCGTCACTGCCGACAGAATCATGGCGAGGCGCGAGTATTCTATCTCCCGCTGCCATTATTCAAGGATTCCCGTTTCCACTGAAGCTGATGGGAAAAACGGAAATGAGCTAGCCAATCACTCGCATGGGAAATAGATTCATCAGAAACTGCCGTGAGAATTTTGTGGAAAAACGATCAAAAGGAAAAACGAAATAGAAAAAAATAACTCACTGGTATCCCTTAATATACTCATCTGACACTATTCGTGTTAAACGCAATAGAAGTCTGGATACAAATGTCCAAAGAATGAAAGGAAATGCATGTACAAGGTAGCATGGGAAACATCCTCGCCACAATACAATTTAAAAGCAGACATTTCATTACATTCTTGTAATTTTAATACAGATAAAACACTTCGAAACGCTTTCATTTACCACCATGAACCGTGAATACAAGGATTTTTTTTTCCTCTGAAAGATCCCGAAATCGCAATATGGTCATGATGTAATGTATGTTTTTAAACTCATCATAAAAGCAATTGCAAAATGCTTCGCCTAAATGTAAAGGGATGCATGGTTGATAGGAGAGCATCATCTAAATTTAAAGTTGACTTTAATACAATTAAAAGAATTCCCGTGAGAACTTAGTGTTGTGGGGAAATGGAGTCTGCTTTATTCTACCTATTTAAACATCAAATACATTCTATATCACATTAGGTATTGCAATTTGATCATTTTGCATAAGTAAGAAATGAACTTTTGCCTACCAAAGAACCAAAAATTGATATTAATTAATGATGTAGTTATTATCATTATATTATCAATATGATAGAAATTTAATTTGAACGGCAGGTGAAGTTCTGAAAGATCATCTTGAGCAGTTTTGATAATTCTAAATATAATCTATTTGAATTATATGTATATAAAGGAAGCGACTTTTTTAAAGCGATTCTTTTTATTGATCGCCAGCAAATTTTACGATAAATATTCTTATTCATTATTAAGAAAATTAATTTAAAATTAATTATGGTTAGAAAAAAAAACATATCGAATAAGGCTTTCATTACAAAATTACATTTATTGATTTCAAAAGTTTCCTAAATTCATATTACCCACTTTCTTAATATTTCTCGCTCTACGAATATAACTGAATTCTCAGTCCAATTATCAACTCTTTATCCGATAAGAAAGTTTTATAACGATAACTATTCTTTGTCATTTCTTTCTTGTTTAGGTGCAAGAAATTTCCCTACATGGAACAGAAAAATATTTGCCAAAAAAAATCTCTTCATAAATACCGGTGCATGATAAGGTCCAAGTAATTTGTATTAAAATTCTGGAATCTATGAAGGAAGACAAACAAACTCTTGTCCACATAAGAACGATGATCACAGACAGTGTGGTATAAATGTACATTTATATTCCACATAAGAATTTATATATACTTAAATGTACTTTTAGACCACACTGTGATCATCGTTCTTATGTGGACAAGAGTTTGTTTGTCTTCCTTCTTTGTATTATATCCACCGTTTCCTGTTTGTTATTCTGAATTCTAAATTAAGTGGCTTTTTTTTTTGGAAAGTTTCTCTATTTGCATAAGTTTGATAAAACGCAGTAAGATTTATACTGTGCTCTATAAAAACAGTAATTTGCTTTGACTACCAACGGGCACACATGTTCTAACGAAATACTATTAGGACTTGAGGCTCTTATACCAAAAGTCCAATTAAAACCGACCCAACTGATAATACATGCTGAATGGGACTAGTTTTATCTTGAACATACGGTATTAGTATTTGTTTCCTATTGGTTTTGAAATCAAGAATGATAAAAAAAATGGAGATGGATAAATTCTCAATTCGATAAATAGCATAAATTATTCGTCAGGGGAGAAAAACAGAAACTGTTCCTAGTTAATTCTCCTCTTCTGAGTACAATAGCATTCAATAATTCACAAGCAGAAACGGAAAATATGAGCTTCTTGTCTTTTCTTTTTCTCTATTATTCCTAATTAGGCTTCATCGCGCCGAGTCTAAATAAAAGCTTCTGTTTGAAATCCATCAAAAACTAAGGGGGGAAAAGAAGAGCATCTCCAATAAAGACAAAATCGATAGCAGGACAAGGAGCATTGACAAAATACCGCTGAAATGTTATATGCCCCGAGCAAGAGCAACTTCACTTGGGGATTTTAAACCAACACTTCTAACGAACACAAGGGCCGCAAAATCCTTTTACAGATCAGTAATTTGTTTTGATTCTGATGTCGAGGGGCAAGGGCCTGCCCTTCGTTAAGAGAAAAGAAAAGTAACCTTGTCGTCAAGGAGATTCTCGTGGCCATTAATTTCGTTGGCAATTTGAATCAAAACTCCTTATGAAGTTATAATTCATCGAGGTACTATGCTGATGATCATTATTTAAAACCGCTAGGATTAAACGAAAATCTTGAGAAGTTCAATAAATTTCTTGTCACAAGGGGAAGCCTACTCACTGCTGATGGATGCAAAGCGGGACGAAATCTTTAGCTGCCTTGTCTCTTAACAAAAATAAGTTGCTATTGCATGTTCCTTTATAGATAGGATTATGAAGGGTGCGGCAAATATTTGAGAACAAAACGACGTCCGCAGACACTTAAGGGACACTTAAGGAGCAGACACTTAAGATACCACAGAGCTTTTGATACAATTTACATTTTTGTACAAAGGACTACAAAATACATATTGTTATTCAATAAAACCACCGTCCGCCGCAATGACAGCCTCCACACGCTGTCGGAACTGCTGGCAGACAGCAATGAGGAGGATCTTTTGGATTTCTGCCGTTGCGTCCACAATAGCTGGTCTGAGAGCTTCAACGGCGTTGCCGTTCCCTCTCAACGACACCCCAGACGTAATAGTACAAAGGATTGAGATCAGGGGAGCTGGGGGGGAGGGGCACATGTTGGGAGGGATGTGGTCGTGTAGATTCGTGGTCATCCATGCTTAGGTGCTGTGGGCCTTACCACTTGGAGCAGAGTCCTGTTGAAAAACATACGGTCTACCACGTGCTGCAGCAGTAATCCAAGGCTTCACAACTCTTGCCAACACATCGGTGTAAGCAGCAGCGTTGATCCTGAGACCTTGACGGAAAAAATATGGAGGCATCACTTCGCCTTCACTGCTCACGGCGCCCAGAACCATTACTGCGGCTGGAAATTTCGTATACATGACGGTTGGAACTTCCTGGGGGGTTTGACACAGCCATCGATCATTTCGGCGGTTCACCTTCTGGTCTTGCACGAAGTTTTTCTCATCGGAGAAGAACACAGCATTCCTGGTTCCTCCGGATGCTTCAGCTTGTTGACGAGGCGCTTGGCCGATTCTTCTTGGTTGTCTCGGACATGAACTGTCCCCTCGCAACACATACGACTTGTAACGGAGGTCTTCATGCACCACACGTCGAGTGGTCGCCTCATTAACCTGCAGCTCCCTCCCGAGTGCCCTTATGGACTTCCCAGGATCCTCATCGATTGCAGCTTGGACAAAACGGATGAATTCCGGTGTCCTGATACGGTCCGAGCGCCGACAATGTCATTTCCTTTGTGAAACGGTTGGCACATCACCACTGGCAGCGTCCAGTTCTCCCCAAACTTTGAACACGAACGAACGGGCGACTTTCAGAAATGCTGCAATCTCGGAGTCGGGGTGTTCTGCAGCAAGGAGATGATGACAGCATGTCGCTTCATTTAGTGGGTTATCTTTAGATCCGCCATGTTTATCTGCCTCGTTTCGGAATTGTTAAATAGTATGACGTATTGACTATTATGTCATACTCACGTATTCTCAAATACCTGCCGCACCCTGTAAAAGCAGAAATATGAATACGTAAATTACAGATAAGCATACACAAACCGTGTTGATATTTTATGAATCTAGTCAAAATACATAAATTAAAATACAGAGTTGATATTTTATGAATCTCGGATTCGCTAAAATACAGTACTTGTAATATCGCGCATAACGAAGATTTCAAACTACAAGGAACACTATGGGATTGTATACATATAATTTCTTTTTAGGAAGTCAATCCTATTTAATGTTTGATCTTCATTCCCGAATCTTTCACATCGTAGGGGAATTTCATTTAGAAATTGTTCTGAATATCTATTATTCTACGATATCATTTTCTCTATAATTTCTATTAAAAACAATTTATAGATTCTTATCCTTTTACAACAAGTAAGAGAGAAAATGGACGGATGAACGCTTGCATTCATCTTATTATAAGATCAAGGGCGTGCATCCATCCATCCATCCATCTATCCATCCATGCAAGTAGATCCTTTACATCATATTCCTGAGCAAATGATTAATGGTAAGCAATACGTAAGTCTCGGAACTTCTTGATACGCTCGGCGAAGTAAGTAATTTAGGAGCATCGTGCGAAAAACAATTTCTGAAACATAACAAAAGATTTCTCCAAAATAAAACTCTTCGAATAATGAATTTAGACCCTTGGTAGTTTATCATTTTTTATGGATGGTTTAAAAATATAATTTAAACTCAACAGACAAGAAACACACGAAACGAAACAGTGAGAAACTTAAATTGCATGGTATGGATTTAAAATAAAAATGATAAAGTACATTAACGTTAATGGGTCGTGTGAATGTATTCATTTGAGTGGCTGGCTAAATGCCTTTGGAAGAAAACTTTACAAATCACTGTCTGTTCCGCCTACCAATATGCAATAGTTATACTTGTCTAATATAGATATTAGCAGATTGAAAATTTTATTTCAAAACTTTGTTTTGCTTTGTTCATTGTATACATAATTTATAAGCGACATGAGGAAATCAGCATAAAAACGTTATTATTATAATAATTTATTTTTTAAATTATGACACAAAAATTAATAATATTAAAACAGGCTTTTAAAAAGTACACTGAAAAATTAACACTGTGAAAAGTATACACACTATGTATGTTTTTTTAATCTATAAAATATACAACTCCAAGACAAAAGTTTAGCAATGAGATTAATTTTGATCTTTCTCAAAAATAAACTTCAAATTTTACAGAAAAACACAAAAATAATTATTTTATAAACATTATACTGATGAAGAATAACATTGTTACTTCTCAATGCATTTTAGCAGCAGGTTTTGAAACAATAATTTTTCTGGAAAACAATTATGTATCCTTGTGACCCCGAGACAAAAGTTTAGCAATTTCTGTTTTGTGGGGAGTAAAATCCTGTTTTTTTATAATAACACATGGAAATTAATGAGAATTTACATTTATTGAAAGGGTGATGGGTTGGTTTTTAGTAGCATAACTGGTACTGGTACCTAAGTGAACGCATGAAGACTTAGAATGCTTAAGGCAAAACAACTGACCAGTCAGATTAAGCAGGCAGTCATTTATTTATCCAAGAAAGGAATGAATCAATGGGACATTGCAAGCAATTGCAGATTAACCTTGCCAGTGTTTCCCGGACCCTCTCAAAATTCAGAGAAGAAAGAACTATTGACGTACAACACGATCTGGACGTCCACAAAAAACAACAAAGCGCAATTTGACTATGCTGAAATATTTTATAACCAGAATGCGTAAGCATATAGCAAGGAACATAACAAGAGAATGGTGTAAGATAATTAAGAAAAATGTTTCTTCAAAAAGGACGATTTGATGCATAAAGGAATTGGGCTACAAATTTTACTCACACCCACTATGAAAAAGAAAGGTCTCTAGTGGTGAAAAAATGTTCTGAATGGGATATAATGGATTGAAAAAAGTTATATTTTCTGATGAGTGTCGATTTTGTGCAATCAATGAAGGTAAAGAAACTGTCATTCGTAAGTAACAAGAAGGGTTATCTTCTGGATGCTTTTCAGGAACTGTTAAATTTCCTTCATCAGTTCCTGGTTTCTGGCTCTCTTACTGCTGACGGACTCGGAAGTCTTTGCCTAATTGGTGGCAATGTTAATGTGAAGAAATATACAGATATCATGGATGATCATCTAATTCTGACAATGCAGTTCTATTTTCCTGAAAATGATTGTGTATACCAACAGGATGGACCACCAGCTCATACAGCTAAATTTTCAAAGGAATGGCTGTGGCAGCACGATGTTGGTCTTCTGGAATGGCCAGGGAATTCTCCTTACCTTAATGCAGTGAAAACGTCTGGAGAACAAAAAAAAAAAAAAAGATAAGAAAGACACATCTAACATCTCTGAGGTCTCTAAAAGAAGCTTCATGAATGCCTGGGTGGATATCTCGGCAGAGGAGTGTAAAAAAAACGGGTTGATTCAATGCCACGTAGAATACAGGCAGTTCTAAAAAATAAAGGTGTTAGAAACTTATCGTTAACTTTTTTTGATACAGACTGCTAAACTTTTGTCTCAAGATTTAAACATTGCTGAACTTTTGTCTCCGTGTGACAATGATAAACATTAAAAAACAAACAACTAACACGTCAATAGTGTTGTAAATAATACATTGAGAAGTAATAATGTTATTCTTCAACAGTATAATGTCTATAAAATAATCATATTTCTTTTTTTCTGTATAATTTGAAGTTTGTGTTTAATAGAGATTAGAATTAATCTCATTGCTAAACTTTTGTCTTTGAGTTGTAAATGTGAGCGATATTTACAGCTAACGAGATACACCATATTAAAGAGGCCACACATATTTTCGATTCTTTTTAAAATAGATTAGATAATGCGTTAAATCAATATATAAATTGTAATTGTATGGTGAGCTTAAATATAGTGTTGCAACCAGGAGTTGTATGCGTCCTTTCCAAGAGAGATTCAGGTTGTCATGCAAGCAAAAGGCGGATTACATCTTATTATGCTTTTATTTTTTTCATTATTTTGTCCAACCTCTGCATATAAGCACATTCAGTGTAACAGCATTTAGGCCTGTATCAGGGAACTCATAATTATTGACATAAATTCATCGTTCAGAGCCAAAAATGGATATGTGTAACACATATCTATAGTGCCGGGCACGAAAGAAAAAGGAAACTGGCGTTTGCGTAAATGAAAAAACCCTCGTTCAACCGCTCAAACACGGAAATTAAACGGGGAATTACTTATTACTGATGCCAGGAATAAGTAATACACCGTTTCTTGTTCGTTTCTGATTGGTTGAACGAGGTTTTTTTCATTTACACATGCGCCAGTTTCCTTTTTCTTTCGTGCCGGGCACTATAGGTTTTAAAATGATTCTTGATACTTATTATTGGTTGAGGTATTAACGATGTGCATTCTTGATAACTCACACTTAACTTCAAATTTAATGATGGTTGCGTGGCACAGAATAAAAATCATACACGTCTTAATGTACGTGACTGGCATTTTAGTAGCATCAAACGGCTAATTTCCAGTTTGAAGCGATTCATTCTTCCTCTACGATTGGGATTTTGAAAGTGCAAAGAGGTTGATTCGTCGGGCGGATAGAATTCGTCGGGAACAATACGTTGATTGCTTTTACCTGCCTTAAGGCAGGAGTTGCAAAGCAAGGAATCCTATATGACTTAAGAAGCTTAAAGCACTTAAATATGGACTTGGTAGACTGACAAAATTAAAAATGTAGATGTTTTGGGAAGTATAGGAGAAGACAGACAGCTGTTTAGAGAAATCAGGAAGAGACAAACCAACTGGATCGGCCACATATTACGTGGTAGTGGAGTTATAAAGGTCGCACTTGAAGATACAGTTAAAGGGAAATTCTCCAGAGGAAAAAAAAAACAAACTGTTGAATTACTTGAAATCAGACGATTCACATGTCAACTTGAAGACACTTGGCACAGAATAAGAATATGTGGAGAAACAGGTTTTAAGAATGGACTACGGATGATATGATAATGGTGATCTTAAGAAGCTGGGATAATTTGAATCAATTTTCCACAAAAATGAAGAATCCTTGCTATAGGAGGTTCTCCAAAGAAAGCTATTGAAGACGAAAAAGTTGAAACTTGAATATAGAAAAGAAAAAAAATCGAAATTAATAATTAAACTAATTCGTGATTAGTAATTATTTTTTTAATATACGAGGGGAAGTCCGTAAATAAGTTATAAATAGATATAGAAATGAAATAAATAAGAGTACTGATTTGAAAACTAGTTTTATTTCTCCGCATAATCTCCCTGTATATTAAGGGACTTGTCCCAATGTTTCACAAGCCCATCAAAATTCTTTGGGCTGCTGTCTGAACCAGGCGGTGACTTCCCTTTGTACAGCTTCATCATTCGCCGAAAGATGATGTTTAAGAGGAATGAACAAATAGAAGTCAGATCTATATGATAAGCAGTATGCCCTTGTAATCCCTGAAGACTGTGAACATCCTCTTACTGCTAACGTGACAACTGAAATGCTGAGAAAGTTCAAGTGGAAAGTCCTCGAGCATCCTCCATATAGCCCTAACCTTGCTCCAAGCTACTTTCATTTATTCAGCCCTCTTAAACATCTTTCAGATGAACATTACGATGAAGCTGTTCGGTCCTCTTAATCGAAGCGACGATGAAGCTGTACAAAGGGAAGTCACCGCCTGGTTCAGACAGCAGCCCAAAGAATTTTATCTTATTGGTTTTGAGGTTCTTGTGAAACGATGGGACAAGAGCTTCGATGCACAGAGAGATTATGCACAGAAGTAGTTTTCAAATCAGTACTCGTATTTGTTTCATATCTATATCCATTTATAACTTATTTACTGACTTCCCCTCGTATATTAATAAGAATTATTATTAATCACGAATTAGTTTAATTATTAATTTCGATTGTTTCTTGTCTATATTCAACTTTCAATTTTATTGTCTTCAATAGGTTTCCTTGGATAACCTCCTACAGCAAGAGTTCTTCATTTTTTATATGTAATTATCCAATTTATGATTTCTTTTTCCACGGATATTTCACCTGCTGGAGATCTCCGCCACCCTCTTAGCTATTGTTAAGTACAATCGATCAATATCCATTTTTTGGTGCATAGCATGTCATTAGTTTCGTGGTTCTTCGGTCCATATTGATAAGTTCTATTTGGATCCAGTTGATTATTATAGTTGAATATTGCATAACAGGCTCTGCCCAGGTGTTTATAATAGCCTTTTTGATGTTTCTACCATTTTACTTTGAGATTTTCTCTAAACGTTTTAAGTCTTTGGCAGAAATAGCTTCCTTGAATCGGTTATGCAAAAAGTCAAAAGCTTACAAAACCACGAAGTACTTCCTCAGGTGTCACTGCTTGATTATAGTTAATGATTTGACTTTGCATGAACATAACTAACAAGAATATAACTCGTAAAACGATTTTCAAATATGCTGAAAAGAAGAATATAAAAATTTGTTGTTTAATATTACTGTAATATTTTTATATACAGCAATGGCGAAAACTGCATGTAAATTTACGTATTCGATTGCAGCGCTCACACTAATCTTTCCAAACGCGCGCGAAATGAGAATGAAATCCTCGCACGTCTAAATGTTTTAAACTACTGGGTCTATGTTCTTTCCACTGCTAGATCAAAGTTATCATAAACGTCAAGAGAGAAAAACCATTGTTTCAAAGCATTGCCGGGTAAAATCTTTTAAGCATTCCAAGGAGCTTTAGCTCTGACGCAGATGTAATTTTAATATCTCACTTTTACTTCCACTTGGTTTAAATAAACAGTGGAAATACCTTTGATTCTATATGCATTCACGTCATTTTAAAATATAGGCCTAACTTCAATTAGCCATTTTAACAATAAGCCTAATATTAATTAGCCATTTTTAACAATAGGCCTAACATTAATTAGCTAATTTTCACAATAGGCCTAACATTATTTAGTCATTTTAACTGTAGGCCTAACATAAATTAGCCATTTTTAACTATAAGCATAACATAAATTAGCCATTTTTCACAATAGGCCTAACATTAATTATCCATTTTTAACAATAGGCCTAAGATTAATTAGCCATTTTGAACTATAGGCCTAACATTATTTAGTCATTTTAACTCTAGGCCTAACATAAATTAGCCATTTTTTACAATAGGCCTAACTTTAATTAGCCATTTTTAACTATAAGCCTAACATTAATCAGCCATTTTTAACAACAGGCCTAACATTATTTAGTCATTTTAACTATAGGCCTAACGTTATTTAGCCATTTTTAACCATCGCCCTAACATTAATTAACACATTTAACAATAGGCCTAACAGCACTGAATTTTAAAATGAAATGAGCACGTGCATCAAGAAAGCTTCATAACGGGCACGTGCTCCAGGCTGCCATCAACAATGCTTAAATGATAAACAAAAAGTAACACTGTATTCACTTATGACTCGTCGGTAGGATTCGATTGATATATTACATGCCCTAAGTTCATATTCTTAACATTAGTGCACGTGCTTGAAGGGGTCCACGAGAGCTCATCAAAAGTTGATATATCGCTGTCAAGTTCTTCCATTTTCACGTTTTCGTGCAAACGATGGCTGGCCAGGCACATAAAGGTACTAATCATGCTTGTATTCTTATATATAGCTTTAGCTAAAGCTCGTAATAAGGGGTCATTGAAGTACTTTTTGGGGGTCATTTTCTCGGACGTAGCATTTCGAAAATCGAAAAGAATGTCATATTCGTCTTGTGCTCGTCATTCCCGTTCGAATGACATATTAATGGTGGGGTTTGGGTCTCAATAGTCACGTGACTGTTAGACCGATTTCGACGACAAACTAATCAGGTGAGCTCAGGAAGCGTCTCTATCGAACAGCGAAAAAAGAACTTGAAAAAGTTAAAGCATTCTCGAGAAATCGTCGGACATACAGACGGACGGACGGACGGACGGACAGACAGACAGACAGACAGACAGACACACAAACAGAGCGAAACCAATATATGCTTTTCAGCATATAATAATATGGCTTTCCTTAGCTGGCTCGGTGGGTTCGAATCCCGCTGAGGGCATGGACGTTTGTGTTGGTCCCTTTACAATAAGCTTGGAAGACCAAGCAAAGCCTCATTCCCTGCTAGGTTAAATTTCATATAGATCCAATGGTTATTTAACATCTTCGAAAAGATAAAAGAGAAATAGAAAAGATAGAGACGGCTTTGCGTAATACAAGATCTGCACACCATGTCCCAAGCAGTGCTCGGATTCAGCAAATTTTTCCGATTAAAAATAAACATAATTTTCGTAACATTCCTGTAAAATTATTTCAGACATTTTCACATTTACGATAAAGAAGTTTTAATGAAAAACTATGTGAAAATGATGGCTTAGTTAAAATGAGATTAGAAAACGCGAAAGAAGATCTAAACAACATTTTAATAATTTTTAGAAGCACATTCCCAAGAGCAACTACATAAGAAATCTCTCTAAGCGTAAGATGAAGCCTCAGATTTTGAAGATGATAGTCTAAGACGATCGAGTTAGTCTCCAAACAAAGAGTCACATGTGCAAGGTAACATTTGTCACTAAGTGTAAGAAGAGAAAGAGAAAGCTTGACTCTTTAAAATTCTGTGGCAAATTACTTGGAATGAGTTGTAATAACAGATATCTTCGTATTGTTACTGAATCAAAACTTACCTGAATCAGCAGGTGGTTTATGCAATGAACAATGCTAAAAGTTAAACCCATTAGCATTGCAAGGAGAGGAGATAAGCCAACACCCTCTAAAATACGTTGGGTTAATAAAAATTCAATTGCGCTGAAACATCTTTTTCGTCAAAAGTCTAAATGAATGTATAGAGGCCAAACACTGTAAGTAACCATATCCATCCCAGATATAGTAGGCAATTTACTGCTAGCGCCTGTCCTATGAAGAGTTGCACTTATGGAGGATTTGTATTTATGGCTAGTTTTCGGTAACAGTCGCTTTGATATCACATACCTATACGTAAGCATGTAAAGAATTATACTAAGAACACTTTAAATGAATTGTACCAAATTAGGTTATACATTTTTCCTGTGCTGAGTAGATAAATTTTATTGAAAGTTAACTGTCATACACATATATTTTTAAAAGATAGTCATTAGTACAGATTTGAGTGACATGTTTAAGATATCATAAATGAGGAAAATTCTTTGATGATACAATTTAATGTTGATAAGACAATTGTGAGTCATGTCCAGACGATTGTCCGAGCAAGCTATAACCATCTGTCAGACTCTGATAAATGCCGCATAATTGGCATGAGGAACACAGGAGATTCTTTTATTATGCAGTAGTATAATAATAGAATCAGGAGAATAATGTTCAAGATCAGGTATAGATTCTTCCAGACAGATCACTGCCAGCAGATGAATAATAACAGAAATCCGAGCAGCAATTACAGACAAAATATCGCCAAGAATCACAGGAAATTAATTGCTTGCAAATGTGACACCCTTGACAAAACACCATAGGCAACAAAGAATTGCTTGTATAAAGCCAGTTGGAGGGTTCAGTGACATTATTTGGTGGTCAACGTTTGGCGTTTCCATTTGGGGAAATCAAATCCACGTAAACGAATTGGTGAAAGAGCACACATCCATCATTTATCCCATTGAAAGGCCAATTACTAAGATTGTTGAGAGGAGCTACTGCTAACGCAACAGGACTGCATATATTTCGGTTTCCCTCAAAGAACATTGACAAGCCTTTTGAAAGATTGGTAAACCCTTTGGTCATACAGTTCATGATCATGTCAAATGGCATTTTCCAGAACTAAGCATTGCAATTACACGATACAATCATTGTATCTTCTCCTGTCTTGTTTCTCATAGGGCATATTTGGATAACATGGTAAAGGGTTTGCAATTATCCAGATATCCTCAAGAACGGGTACGCGGACAGCAAATGCCTCAGCATAGAAAGAAATCACTCAAGATGGCATTCGTAGACTTCTTATTTCAATTTAATCAACAATTCAGAAGAGCATATTCGTGATAATGGTGATCACCTCTTAGTAAGCTTGAATGTATCGTCTCCGAATAAAAGTGAAACTTTAATTATTTGGTTCTTTTTTAACGAACATGAAAGTTTGGTGAAAGTCACTGCTTCAGGTTGCTCCACTTCCTATTTCCACTAGCGCAATAGGCTGAAAAATAATTGGGCCTAAGTTTGTTTTTCAACATAATCTATACTTTTTGTGAATATACGTAGAAGAAAAGGGTACTTAGAACCTTTGATTGAAAAAACACTAATATTTGTTATTTTAAGCATTTACATTATTTTACGTTGAAACATAAGCTCTTAAAGGTCGTCCAATTAATTTCCCGAAATATAAGGAACACAGGATAGAAATTTGGAACTATTTAAGAATCCAAAAGATCTTATATATTTTCTCAGATTGATACAAAATCCTTTTTCTGGATTAATATTTTCCAAAAAAAGAAGACATTTTAGGGGGGAGGGAGTGAAAGTAAAAGTTATGAAAAAAAATCATTAAAATAATTTATCTCCATGATAGATCTATTGTTTCTATCATTATTCTTTAACCATATAAAAGGTGACGGTAGACCTTTCATATCGGATCGGGTAACACGAGGTGGTTCAACCAAGAATGTCACAGATGTGTGAAAAATTTCTCGCCATTTCATCGCAGGGAATAAGCACTCCTTATCGGAGGGTCACGATCTCCTCTGTTCGATCTTCATCTTTTGTTCAGAACCCAAAAAAAAAATCCAACGCCTTTCGAGAATCCACGTGACAACTGTATAGCGGGCTCCTGCAACAGACAGGAGGAGGAAAAGAAGGAAGGGCGTCACGCTGTGGTCGGTCGGATTAGAGGCTGCGACAATGGGACGAAGGGTGAACGCGTGGCGGGATAGTCGGCCATCGCGGAGGAGGCACGAGCGATCGTTCCCACCACCGTCGAAACCACCGACCGCCGTCCGCCTTCCACTGCGAGAACAAAAGCCGATTGAGAAGCGATCGGCACGGCAGCAGCCTCCCTTCGACCGACGAATGCAACGGCAGCATCCCATGTCGTTACGTGCGCTTCAATTTTTACCCCATAATCTCAATGAGTCTTTTATCTTTGCTTTTCACACGAACCGAATCCCCTCGAAAGAGAAATAAAGAAGATAAAAGAAAGACCCTCTCGGTTTACTTTCTTCATCCTCTTATGTTCCTGAATGTGGTCTCTCACACGAACCAATGTATTCGACACCATCTCTTTTAACGATCCCACTGTTCAAATTGCACTAGCTTAAAAAAGGAAATTTAACCTCGACGATTCAGCGCTTCATTAGTTATCTGGATCTAAGAATAGTTTTTAAGTTAAGAGAAGAGTAGTCTCCCGACATAAAATTCTGCTGAAAACGTTTAACAACAATACTAACAACTGCACGTTTAAATGATAAAGCCTTGCGATTAGAAAACTCAAAAAAAAAAAAATTCTTGGCAAGAAAGTATTCAAAGGATTGGATTTTCAATACGTCTTCTTGGCATGTCGTAGGAATTGAAGGAATCTTTACAGATGAATCTTCCAAGAAGTTTTTAAACAAAAGGTTTAACTTAAACGAACGCTACTGCTCATATGTAAGCATCGAAATAAAAAACATATTGTAATTAAAACCATAATATTCTAGTAAAACAAATGATATTATTTGAAAAAATGCGACCTGGGATCGAACCAGGAGCCAGAATATCATGCTCGACGCCTCTACCAATTGGACAATTGCAAAGATGGTACAGCAAGACTGTCTCCAAGTGTCTTAAAGACTACAAAGCAATCAAGATGGAAGACCAATAATAGGGCGGGCACCCGGCTCACAGATCCGAAATTCCTCCTTCCAAACCATCAGAAAGCTGATAAACACATAATTTAAGGACTATTCGTGGTTCCTGGATCGGATCCAGGTCGCAGAGTTTTTTCTTCCATTTTTTTCAAATAATTTCATGACCTTATGTTTGGAGAATTAAATGCAACTTTCATTTATTAATTCTTAAAGATAGAAAGGTTAATTTTTATTACTCATTTTGATAATTACTTTACTGTCATCATTGTTCTAAACAATATTTAAAAATTGGGAGCGTAGCCGACAAAGTAGATGATTGTTAAATCATTGCTTACAACAAACGAAAAAAATGCTGATTGTTAAATCGAAGATGGAAACAATGAAGGTTAGATTATTACTCGACCTAAGGTCAGGTGACTTTTCCGCGCCGAGGCAACATCACCTACACAGAAGGCCTCCACACAGAAACGTACATTGTTACATCACCATCAAACGGCCAAATTTAGGGCTTACTATTGGTAGAAATACGATTAACAATAGTCGCTGTTGGGTGATATAACAATGTATGTCGAGACCTATCTTTTTCGTCGACTACGATTGGGAGAAGCTTATGTAACCGTGTACGATTGTGCAATAATGACAAGACGATGGCACAGAAATACATTACTTGAGTAAATTGCTTAAGAAGTTCATTAATAAAATCTATGAGTCTATGCGTGCGTCCGCAAAAATTTTTGGATTCTTAAAGATCATCAAAAATCTAGAATTTTGGATTCTTAAAGGTCATTGAAAAATGTAGAAAAGGAATGTCTGTCTCCAAGATCGACCCTCTATTTCTTTGTCTTCATCGATAAAATTGAGTTCAAAATCTTAAAAGTCATGAATTTTTATCATATTTCCTAGAAAGAGAGTGGAGTACCTCGGTAACAAAAAGTTCTTGATCTTTATATTTAGAACTCATTTTTATCGATGAAGACAAAGACATAGAGGGTCGGTCTTTGAGACATTCTTATTCTACTCTTTGATTATTTTAAGAATTCGCAATCAGAATTTCAAAAATCCAAAAGTTTACATAGGTGTCAGTGATGAACTTTGCTCAGAAAACAAATTCTACAATATAACATCTTTAGATACAGTAATTCCTGTAAATTCTTCAAGGTTTCTTTAAGGATTATTCATGTTCTGCATTACTAAAAAGGTTGGTAAGTTAGTACGTTTTTGGGCGCGTCAACATCCAAGTCATTTACGACCTCTGCATACCATAAGATATCTACCATGTGTACAGGACAAGCAGAAATATCCATGCCCATGATGGGATTCGAACTCGCGATCTGATGATTTGTACAGAAACACTTTGATAATTCATAAATATAGAGTAATTTATGATGATTTTTTTTGCCAGCGTCGACAGGTGCATATTTTTGATCTATTAATGCTACGAAAAATTTTACTAACAAGATAAAACTGAAAATGAATTAAACAATTCCAAGAGTCAAAATATTATTAAGATATTCAATTTTGAAATAATAGAAACATCTTTAATGCGAAATAACGTTCTATTTTTTGCCGACACATACCATTGGTATTTAATATCAAAAGACTCAGAGTTGACATATTTTCCTACTGTTTTCAGAAGTTTCCGACTTTATGTTTTCTTTCATTTATAGTTTCAATAATTTTTAAATGAACTTGAAATTAGTAGTTTTATCAGTTTCCTTTTCTCAAAAACGATTAAGCTGTATCACCTTGACTGGCAACTTCAAAGAGCTTCGCGACTTCAAATGTTTTGTGTGCTCTGGCCCATCAACCCGTCAACTTTAACCGGAATAGAGGATCCCCAGAGAACCACGAAGAGCGACATCACGTATCAGCAATGCAAACTAAAGTTGTTGCTAGCTTCAATATGCGTTAAAAAAAGGTCTTCAGTGGACGATGGAAGGAAGCGTTTCCCTTTTCTTCATTTTTGAAATAATGAATTTTTCGTGTTGATTATAAACGTCAAAAGACAACTGGAATATGAAAGACCAATAGAACACACAAGATTTCACATGTTTCTCCGTTATAGAAGTAATTTTGCTAAAATGTGTTGTGGTTTATTTCCTCTGTACGTAAAAGTCAGCGATCTTTTGTCAGTTATTATAGTTATTAGAGAGGAAATGCCACTGGTTTGTTTCCCTCTCGACAGTATGACTTGCTCTGTTCAATAGATAATATAATCACAAATTATTTTAATCTTTATGATATCAACAATACTACAATTAAGAGACTTACGTTATAAATATTAAGATCTACGTTTATAGGTAATTTTCATTCTACAGTGCCTTGTTACATCCTCGTATATATATTTTTTTTCTATTTCGGATTAAAATTTTAAATAGAAATTGAAGATATTTGTTTTGTCCCACTACATTCTACAATTAGCGCCTTAGAGATGAACTTAATAAAATTTCATTTTGCCTGTCTCGTCTCGTATGTCTCTTTTTCAAAAACTTTACTTCCATGAAATTTAATATCGGCATAGTTTCCGAAAAACTGAAATTGATTGCGCATTTTGTTCGCTGACTAGATTCGCATATTGTAATGAGGAAAAGAATTCGGGGAATACGACATAATTAAATAATGTTTGAAAAGATTGACCATTACTTTTTATAAATAACTTTCACAAAAGTTTAATGAAGAAATAATAAATTTAACAGCAAGATATACATAAACGTACAGGTACTTCACCAGGAATTTATGAGAGAAAAATTCATAAATTAATGACTTCGGACAACTGGTCACGGCGTAGTTTGTTTTCTTTTTTCCTGTAAGGTTTTCTTATGTAACTTCGGACAAAACGACAAAATAGTGACAAAGAAGAAGTTCGGCGTTCCCTCACTGGATGTCCCCATGAGTGCCACTGAACAGTCAGTGGATATAGAAGCTCATGTGGAGTCTTCGGCAGAAAAAAAAAAAGATATCATAAAGTCAAAAACCATAAACCCATCATTTGCCACTCCATATCGACGACAATAAAAGAGTGCTAAAAATTTTTCATACGAAAAAAACTCATACTATATCTTATTAAATCCAAAATTAAAACATTTTTTTAATAAGTTCACCTGCAGATTATTAAAATAAACTTAATAGTATATGATTGTATAAAAACGCCGTTACAACTCGTGTGTTTCTTTACAAGAGCCGGAGACATAATAACGAGCGTAATGTATACAGAGATTAGACAATGCTATATTATTCTGAAACCTTAAAACAGCAGATAGTGATTAGAATTGTTACTTTTAGTGATATGAAGAAGTGCCGACATAAAATGTTTATAAATGTAACAAAAATTTTTAAATAAAACACAGAAAAAAAAAACTTTAAAAAAATCAATTCGTGTGAATGAGTTGAATGGAAAGCATTAGGCGAGGTAATGAACTTAGGAGATGGGAATGAGTCGCCGCCACTGTTTAAGAACACAATAGAAAACGAAAGAGAAATAGGTGGTGGTGGTGATGATTTGAAGGGGGGAACAATGCTTGAAGGTTGATGAATGATGACAAGACAAGGTACGAGTATAGACAATTGGAAGTTACCATTTGACTGTGGGTATGCGAAGACAGAAAGAACTGACCTACTATTTAAAAGAAGATAACCGAATGGAAGATGAGTGTCTGACCTGGAGGTCGCCGTTTCTGGGTCATTTATTATTGATGGAATCCTGATTTTCATCTTTTAATCAAATGCCACCTGTTCATCGTTCGAGTGAAAGTTATCTCTCTCTTTTCTTTTTCTTCCCTTCCTTCCTTCCTTCCTTCTTTCTTTCTTTCTCTTTCAACTTGGATTGCTATCTCTTTTTCTATCTACTTTTCATTTAAATAAATCGCAAAAGAAACAGGAAGAGATGCTAACAAATCCGATGGAAGATGAATTAAGAAAAATTCTAGTGAGGTGTTCATAATGATTTTTTTATTCATACACATCTCGATAGAATATTAATTTGGGGCTGTTTTGAAAATGAATCAGACGATGTTTTTTTTTTTTTTTAATCTCGATTGTTTTAAAAATGACATTCGGAAAAAAAAAAGTTTTCAAGAGATTATAGCTAATTTTATAACTTTTTTTTTTTTAATAATTAAGCAGAATTTTCAAAAAGCTCTCTCGATTAGATTTAAATTACATGATAAACAATAAATAATACTGACCTATAAGCAAAACGCAATTTATTAATTTGTAATTTTATAGCACTTTCAACTTAATCCCTCGCTTTGTAGACCATATTTCTTCCATTTTTATTGATTTTCTTGCTATGCAACATCCATACATATTTTTAAATTGTAAATCCCTTGGCTCTAAAAATGTTCTACAAGGTTTCGTTCTTCTTTTTGTTGCCTTTTTGTGAATGTACACAGCAATACAATGAACATCCAAGTTCAATTCGGATCAACGATACAACCATGCGAACTTGTTAAGTTTCTCGACCAGATTCGTAAATGGTGCGACAAAAGCGCATTGACATTGGTGCATGACTTGCACAAAGTGTCTATATAGATATTTTTTTAGTATAGTCGATCACACATATAATTGTTTTTACTCTTCAACGCCATTTATTAGCTCTTAAAATAATTCAACAGCTTGTGATTCCCTGAGTTTGCACTGCTTAACTTCGACTACTCAAGTTTTCTCCTCCTACTCAATTAGTACTTCACTGTGGTAAGACTAACGCAAATCAAAATTTGTAAATTCAAACTACAAAGAAAACTTGAAAAAAAAAGATGAATAAACGGGCATGGAAAAAAAAAAAATCTTTTTCGGAAGCTTGTCTGAGGATATGTAAATAATGAATTGAATTTAAATTTTTTTTTTTCAGTTTTAAGCGACTTTCCTGTTAACCCCACGGTATCTTGGGAATGTTATTAGAGAGCCAGAGTTTACCAACCCCTTAGTTGGCTGCTGGAACCCGGCAAACCCGTTTCCCACCGTGGGTTCCCTTCGGACGTGGGAGTGCTTGACCTCGGCTCCTCCGCTACCTGGCCGCCTACGCCGCTGCTCATCTCCACCGCCAGAGGCGCTCCGCACGACGGTACGGAGCTGTAAGTTTTCCCACGGGTCGTTCCCACTTTTGCGTTGGTGGGGGAGGGACGAAAGCCCACTATGGGAACGGAATCTACCGCCGACGACGAGGGAGGAGGAAGGCCTTTCTGTGTTCGTGATGCGCAGAAGCGGAAGTGAGTTCCATCAACGCTCGTTTTACTGCCTCTCGACATTCTCTTCACGCTTGCATTGCCGAGACACCCGGTCCTAACAAAAACTTCACACATTTAACTTATCGCCGGCGCTCCTAATAGGATTTAAGCATCTAAAGCTTCGTTAAGTTTCACGTGCTAATCCGGCGGAAACTCGCTGCGCTTCTTGATCGTGCGCTAGCTAAATAAAACGAATTTCAACGAGCGCTTAACGACCGAGATGCGAACAGTTTTAGTTAAGCTGCTAAGGAAGGGGAGAAGCTGCTAATTCTTCTCTTTTTCTTTCTTTTTTTATGTTGTTTTTTTCCCCACTAAAAGTTGTGGAGCTTTGTCAAAGCTGCTTAAAGTTTTAAAAACAAATTCGCTTTCTCTTGTTAAACATTTTATTGTCATTTTTAGGAGTTTTCCACGCATAATCTGGAACTTCATTGAATCCTAAATCCTTATCAAAATACAAAATAAACAAAACAAGAAATCAGAAAAAATCATTTTAACAACTCGCATTTTTACTTTAATGAACCAAAACTAAAGAAACGCAACAGAGAAAATGTGGTTTTTCCTATCAATTAAATTCATAGAGTTAATTCATAGTTTTTTTTTAAATTTTAAGTTAATTTGTGGAACAGATCGTAGCAAAAGAAAGAACAAAAATAAAACAAACAGCGAAAAAAAAATAACCTTAGTAGACAAGAAAAAAAAAATCGGAGCTTCAATTTTTATTACAATTTATTTTTCAAAACTGGTAGCAAGCTTTTTCAAGGTTGTGTTGAGAAGTAGAACATGTCTTTAAAATGAGAGGGAGAGAAGACGCCTGTGATCGTATCAAATTCCTAGAGTAAGGGGCCCGTATACGAATCCTAGTTTCAAACCCTAACCCTCCTCCTCCTTCCTTTTTTTTCCCATCTCTTGCCCTGCCACCGCTCCAATTGCATCTAATCAAATTACCCTTCTACACTCACGAGAAAGTGGGGAGAGAAAAATACGTTGGTCGCTATAGAGAGGTTTGAGTACCCAATGGGCGCGAAATCTGAGCTTCCCTTCGCTGGGCAAGTGGTTCCGTCTGGGAAGATACGATGCCAGCCTTAAAAATTCCCCGATCTTCCCCAAACATTTTTTTTTAAACTTTTTTATCCCGACAGCTTTCCTTTTCTTTTTATTTTTAAACAGCTACTCATAAGTGGTAGTACAAATCTTACAGAAGACGAGTCACTCGGCAAAACTAGGATCAATCGTGAAAGAAAACGTACGGGCGAATTTTTGAAAAAAGTTTTTTTTAAATGAAATCAGGACTCTTATAAACAAAACATAGGAAAATATCAATGCGCCCCTCGTATATTCAGTCCCCGTTTAAAATGCCTTTTTTACTTTTACATATTTTTATTAGAAGATTTAGCATGAGCACGTTCATCAGTGAACTCAGAACTATTAACTAACTTGTAAGACATGCACAAAAAAATCCAAATTATTAACCAAAATTTAACCAACTATTTCCTGGGTTAGGAATTTCAATTAGTCTATTTTAAGCATTTACTTGTTGAGCTTTCTCGAATAATATTGCTCATACTGTAGCTCTTAAGTAAATTTAAACGATTAAACATATTAAAAATATAATGGACGCACTTAAATTATTTACATATTTATATTTCACGATAAATAAGAAAAGATTAATTTTTTAAATGTAAAAAATTATTTTTCCCAAATGTTTATAATTATTAAATAAATACATTTTTTCTATGGAGGATATATCCGTTTTTAGAAAAAAATCCTTAAAATTGAATTGGATCTACGGGAGATGAGCATCGAAATTCGGGAATTTTGTAACCGTCGGAGCCGTTGAACATGAACGGGTGTCGTTTAGTCTGGAGTGAACGTTGTCGCCTCTCTCACTACAGAGGCGCTTCACCGGGACGTCATTCATTGGTCAAGTGGGAGGTGCTTGTAGCGCACTCTGTTTCCATTGGCTTTCTCGAGGGCCCCCCTTCATTTCTATACAAATGCAAATAAGGTTGCATTTATAAAGTGAGCGCATCGGGCCGGGGAGAAAGCATTCGGACCGTTGAGAGGTGCGTGAGAAACGAGTGGAGTAGAGCAGAAAGAGAGCGAGCAACGTAAAAAAAGGGAACGAGAGAGAATCGACCGTCCGCACGTTCCCGTTGCTGATAAACGAGCGGGAAGATCTCTTCCGCCTCCACCTTCATCTTGTGTCGTTTCCTTCGCGTCCGTAGCCACGACGACCACTGAGAGTGTTTCGGAACCCTGGCGGAGCAGGGTGTTGGTGAGTGCGTCGCCGGGTAGAACGATGAGCCAGCCGGAGGTACAGCAGCAGACGACGTTGACGACGACGACAACGGCGGCGACTAGCCCGACCAGCGCCGTCCTCTCCTATCAGGAGATCTTCCAGAAGGCGGTGAGGAAAGGCGACACGTCAGAGTTGCAGCGACTTCTCCAGCGGCGAGAAGGCGAGCTTAACGTGAACGTCTTCGACCAGGAGGGTCAAACTGCCCTTCACCAGAGCTGCATGGACGGCAACTTGGAACTCGTCAAGCTGCTCGTGAAGTTCGGTGCCGATATCAAACTAGCGAATCGTGACGGCTGGAGCGCGCTACACATCGCCGCGTATGGCGGCCACCAAGACATTGCCCTCTACCTGATAGCCAACTCACGGAGGTAGGTGTCCCCTTCCCCCCGCCCTACTCCCCAAACCACTGACTGACTGACTGACTGACTGATTCCTACCCCCCTCCCCCCAACTTCTCCCTCTTCATATCTGTGCCAGCAACGAGGCCGCTCAAAAACTCTCCCTCACATAGTGCCATTCTTTAAAAATATATATAAATAGAAGTCTATTCCTTCCGCCCGTTGTTTCGAGACATTGCAGCCAATTTAGTCAATGGATTGGATAAGCCAGAGCAATACCATGGACATAAACTCAAAATGTGTTTATCCTCTCATAAGAAGAGAATGTGATGTACGTAATATGTATTTAAATATAACGAGAGTGAGAGAGAGAAAGAGAGCGAAAGAATGATAACAATATTGCAATAATAACATTGGAGAATTTTTATTACTTCATAACGACTCTTGATATCTACTATTATTATTATTATTATTGTTACTAAAAAGCCTCCTGTAGTCAAGATATATTCGGTGAACACCTGGGAAGAAAGGTTCTCCCCACTCACTCTTAATCTTTACTTGTACGTTGTTTTTTTTTATTGTTTTGTTTAATTTTTAATTTTTACAAACGATCAACCTCTGCATCGCTTCATCAGCAAACCAAGATGAACCGAAAACATTTCCTGCGCAGCACAATTGCTAACTTCTACACAGTATTATTCTCTTCCTTCTACCCATGTACTCTGTAAAAATTCGTATCCAAATTAATGTAATGTGCGTGTCTTGTATCAGCAGCTGCGGTTACATTTAATTTGGGGAAAAGTTATCACAGATACCTAAATCGAAAACCGAAGCTGTGGAAGTCCACTATCGTTCCTGTTCACAGTTTTGTTGTAAACTATCGCCGAACAACTTGTGTGTACAAAAACCATCATTTAAAAAGGAAAAAAAAACAAAACGAATTTAACATTTCCCCTCCTTCCTCTCATTACACCATTATCCCTCGCCGCATTCACGGGAGGTACTTCAAGCACGAACTTTTCCTAAATCCACGATCAGAAACTTCCTACTTTTAAATATAAAAAGTCCAAGTACATCTCGACTAGACATCAAAAGAACTGCTAAAGAGAATCGGCTATCCAACTGGCTTTGATGGATATATTTACTGAAAAAAACCCCACAAAATGAACCATTTCAAAATGTTTATTAATTTATCGTTTTCTTTTCATTTTCAAATTGTATAAAAAAAAGATCTGCACCGATATATTCCCACGTTGCTAGTCCTTTCTATTTTATTTTAACGTTTCATTTACTTATCCGCTCCTTGTATTTAAAACCTTTAAAGTATTCTGAAGAAAAGAAAATTAACCCTGCCAATTGTTTTGCCATTGTGAGATGAAATGATCATTCCATCAAAAAAGTTTTGTTTTTTCTCTTTTTAATTAATTAATTTTAGTTATATCCCTCCATTTAAAATTTCATTTGTGTTTTTAATATTTGGTTTTTCCTTTGTTTCACGAGATTCAAAATTTATTTGGAAAGAGTCCCCAGTGTTGATTTTGATTTTTTCTCCTCCCAAAACAAACAACTCGCGAGTAGATTGTGTGTGGGGGCTCGAATTCCCTCCGCGTGGCTGCCAGTTTTGTTTTTTTTTGTTTTGTTTTTTGGTTTTTTTTTAAATTTTTTTTTCGTTTTCCCCTCTCTGCAAGACTCGTCCCGATTGGTCAATGATTTCTCACTGAATTCCTTGTACATAATTATACCCCTCCCTCGTTTACATAACGTTTTCAGGCAAAACAATTGTGCGGCAATAAACCTAGGACGGATAGGCACTACCACAACGCAGCCTTGGACAATGCAATTTCCCAAACACCCTCAGTTTCATTTTTTATTTTTATTTTTTTAAGAATTTTATTCTGTACATAATTACATTCCTGTTTATTTCTGTTTTACTTTTTGTTTGATTATTGTTTCATAAGACATTTTTCTCCAATTGCTGAGTGTTGTATGTTTAGTATTTTCTAATTTCATGTTTGTAAACTATATTTCCATCCAGTGTATTTCTTCCGCTGGAAGACAGTATTCGTATTGATGATTTTGTCAATAGCTTATTTTTTTTCTTTTAGTTTTTAATCTACTTTTTTATAATGTTAGGAGAACAAATGATGGATGATGTTGTGATTAAACGTTGTCATTTTTAAACGTATTCTTGTTTCTGAATTGTTCATTTTCCCAAACATAACCCCCTAAAGAGAAGTAAACTGTCAAAACATAAAACGTTAAATAATAATATCATTTAATTCATATAACAATGACTATCGTAAAATATATAAACATTAACTTAACATTTATAGATAATTTAGAATAGCGCAGTTTAAGTCTACTGATAATTATCAGAGATTATATAAGCTTAAATTATAATTTTATTTCTACGAGTGATTGGGTCTCTCTTTGATGGTTCGCTTTGAAGCAGCCTCGAACATTGAGTAGGAAGATACAACATTCCTCTCAAAAAATCTTTAAAATAGCTCTTTTTTACTAAATCCATGCGAAAATATGAAGGATGAGAAAATAGTGGAAACAGAGTTTATACTCTCATTATCAATTCCACATTAGGTATGAAAGAAAATTAGGTAAGTGAATCGAGCTGTCTTTCCCCCTGTTGCACCTTGGAATGACCTGGGCGCCTCGAACAGCAGATGGTCTCGGTGGGGGTCACTGGCCACCCAGCCACTCCGAAAAACCCTTCGCATCGGCCCTTTTTCCACTACTCACCACCCTGCCTCCTCTTATCCCACTTCGACTTTTTCGGTCCCTCGAGTTCATTTACACACCCAACTGAAAAAAGGAAAAATTATTTGGAGATACTCGGTTTTCTTCCGATTCAAGTATCTTTCTGAACCAACGAGTTGATTAATTCTTGTGTCATTATTGAAAAGTTTATGGTTTTCTTGATCAGCATGACAAAAGTTTTACATGACGCCTTTATTCCGAGAGTATTGTTTCTCCAGGCTGTACTCATCGGAACATCATTTTTAAAATGAAAATTTCACCCCGATTGATTTTTATGTTGTAAAAATTATAAACAAAAGATAACCTTTTTTCTCAGAATTGTAAGGGAAAATTGCAATTTGATCCCATGAAAATCGAAAAAGAAAAGCGCTGGCTTACAACTTTCGGGGGGACCTCATTTGATCTTAATGCTAGAGCTAATACGGTATGCAGCTAAGGAATACAAGTAAACCATTAAAAATAAAACTGCAAAATAGTGCAAGGCACCCTAGTCCTGGAAAGGAACCATTACTCGATTTCAGCGTTTTACAAAAATGCTAAAAAAATGTCATTTATTTGTTGTATTCAATCTGCTAAATGAGTTCTAGGATATAATCCATTCCTACTTTAGCATTTAATACAATCAAAAATTGAAAGCAATTACAGTTAATTGTTGCAAAACTTAAATAACCGATCTGTTTATATGAATTACCAGTATCAATATAGGAGTCTCAAGGACTGAATTATTTTAAATTACATTATTGTAATTCTGAGTGTCATTAATATATTTAAATAAGCTTCGCCGTGCTATTAAAATCTGAAGATGCCAAAGTTTATTCAAAGAGGGAAGACTGCTGAAATGGGAAGAGAGAGATGGCGCTTAATCCCCAACTAACAACAACCTTTTGAAGCAACTTCATTCACTTGCATTCATTCATTCATTATAGGAGATAGCTGGAATGACGTCATCGCCAGTACACGCTTTCCACGCTCTTGTAAACAAACTGTCTCTAAACAACCCGTCTAAATTTAACCATCAGAGGTTGAAAGGTTCCAGTGCGCCGTCCACCACCAATACCACGTTTCCGCATAACGAACTTATCTTTTCCAGTCAACGACTAGAATGGCTTCCTTTCAGCCAAAAGCCCTCCATCCCTCCTCCGCCATTTGGACCAAGTTTTAATGAATGAACCAAAGTGTCGCGAAGCAAAGCTATTCTTTGCTCTTTCTCTCTCTCTCTGTTTCATTTTTTTTCCTCTGGCGCTCCACCCTTCGACCGGCCTTCCCTCCTTTCCTTAGCTTTCCTTCCCATCGTTCGGGTGGAGGAGAGGAAAGAAAAAAACGAGGGCGAGTTGAGTGAGTGAGCGGACGACGTGAAAAATTCCTTGAGATCGATTGCGGGAAAAGACACGGGAGCCGTCGGGGTTTGTGTTGGGAGATCGGACCGCCCGATTACAGCCCCCGTCCGAGTGAAAAGTGTCTTTATGCGGGGAGACGCCCGATCGCCCCGGGGCTTCCCTTCGATTCGGCCGCTCTCGCTCCGGGGACAGAGCGAGCCCCATCGCGTGAGAACTCGACTCGGTGTCCTTCGAGCGACTCCTCCTTCCCATCCAAACACCCACGCCCCCCAAATACCCCCCAATTCGTAATTCTGGAAGGAGATGAACATCAATCTCGGAGCCCTTTATCCTTTATAAAAAATCTCTCCCTCTCCATATTAAAAAAAAATAATACGTCTACCCATAAAACTTAAACGCCTACTTTACGTAAATAAAACGAGAATGAATAAAACATTCACTCATAATACATGGCTCCACACAGAATGCACTTATGAATGAGAGCTACAAATTCTAAAGAAGCTCGATCTCCTTCGCCTTTTATTTTCATGGGTTCCAAGGAATCGCCAAGGCTGTCTTATCGTGCGTTGTCTTTGAACACTTTGTCATTGTTCACTGTATAATGCTCGTGATTAATCAGTGTTTCAAATGAATTTAGAAGGATCCAGTGGAGCGACGACGATGAGAAAAGAATCTCTTTACAAGTGAAACGCCGCTTCGAGAAACGAATTCCAAATGTAAATGACCACCACCAACCCCAACACCGTGCTGTGAATTCATAAGCGTTTGGAGTGTTGGCGTCGTCGAAGATTTTGATCCCAAACACATTCTAACTGCTTCTTTTGAGCGGGAAGTTGAAACGAGCGTGTGTGGCGAAAATAATCGATACTCAATTCTTTTAAGATATGTTTTCCCATTCGAGCACAATTGGCCATTTTTATAAATGAATATTTCATTGCATTTAGAATAAATTGCTCCTGTTATAAGATTATAGATTAATAAATAGGAATGAGTTCCATATCTAAGTAGTGTATGCATACACACACACCCTCTTAGTTCTAGTTCTTCATTTTTAACTTTTACGACAAATCAAGGTTTATTGCGGTTTTTATACATTTCTCTAAACTTATTTTCTCAATGACTCAAAAGTTTTAAATTCTATCGCGGATTTCTTTTTTTTATTTTTATTTTTTTATTTTTTTTTATTTTTTAAGGGATTGCTATTGCAAAGAACATTCCCAACTTTTCAAATTGCAAGTAAACATTTTATGTAACCGTAACGTTATTTATCTTAATCAACCTAGAGTTAAAAAAAATATATTTTCAGAAATTATTCCTCCCCTCCCCTCCCTTTGTTAAAATAAATGCTTTTTGACATTTACACTTTTTATTTTTGTTCATTAAAAGAAACCCTGTTTCGTTCACCTATTCCTTGGCTTTCGCTGTCCTTTTGTTTCTCTCCCATTTGAAATAAGAAAATATTCACGAAGTGGAGAGTCGGATTGGGGGTAACCCCCTCGAGGGAAGGAGAGACAGACAGACGGACGGTCGGACAGCGAAAGAGAGAGAGTGCGGGCGATATTCGAGCAGCTGGAGGGCACGAAATTCCTTTGCCTGTGAGACGAGGCCATTCGCACTTGGGGAGGACAGACAGCTATTGCACGTGAGATTCTGAAGGAACCACTTTCATTATCGGCAGAAGTTAGGGAGGGATGGAAAGGAGCCTCTTTTTTTTTTTTTTTTTTTTTTTTTTTTCCCCTCTCTTCCCTGGACCAAACCATCTGCATGTAGAGGGGAGGTCACGAGAGGGGCGACCAAGTGAAATGTAGGGCTGCTGTCTGACAGACAAACAACCAATGACTGCGCACATGCCCATTGATACTGCACCCTCGGCCGCTCGGTCGGTCGCTGCCCATGAGGTTGTGCCACTGAGCCTGTCTGCTGCTGCTGAATGTATGTGTGTGTGTTGAGGAATCGGGAGAGATTTGCAAAACGGAGGGAAGGAAGAAGGGAGAGGGTGGAAAAAGAGGAGGGGGAAGCAACTTCCGGTACAAAATTTTCAATCCTATCTCCCGAACTTGTTAATTCGAATAGAAAAAAAAAAGAATCACATCCAGAAGATTTCAAATCTGCTTTCAGTTCATTTTCAGCCGTTTTATAAAGGCAATTTTGAATCGATCCTTAAACGAGAGAAATGGTTTTGCGCTTTATCCCTTCAGCCAAAATACTGACATTAGTGTTCTCTCATTCCTTTCATATTTAATTCACATTTAAAACTGGCAACTCTAAAAATGTTTTCATTAAATTTTTTAACTACCTTATATAAACTAGAAAATTCTAGACATTTCTAGTTAGATTATTTAAAAATCACAAAAGCTGAAAAACAATTATGTTATCACAACCTGATGAGAATGATTACTTCATGGAACCAAAAGGAGAGAATAATCAGAGATCTTTAATACAACTCTTGAGGGTATTAAGGATCTCTGAAAATACCAACAGATGATCGAATTTTCCGCTCTCGTGAATACATCCCCATCGGCATTATCAACGGCCTTTCAGTTTTTGCACGAAATCCCCATCTAGGATTCACCAAAATTTAACTTAAGAAACAACTGATTGAAAAACATAAGCAATCCATGAAATATTAAACCGAAAGGATAGAACAAACTGTTAGTCATTATGAAAAGAAAAAATTTTAAACTTTAGGCATCTGGCCCTGCTTTATAACTACGTGTATATAACATAAAAATAAACTTGACATTTTATAATCTTGTCGATTTGAAATCATTGGTTAGAATTCTTCTTCCTTAACAAAAATATGCTAAGCATTACTTCGAAATAATCTAAGCAAACCACAAAACATGACAGACTTGTGGAATTTTCCCACATCCCATCATCCCTCTAGTTTCCTTACTGTATGGGAAAGGGGGGGAGGGGAGCGCACCGCTAGCTCTTCATAGATACCGAAGTTTTGCTAAAATCTATCATGTTTTATAACACATTGAAACTTCTGTAGTACTTTACTCCTTAGTATAAATTTATTTTCTTCATTTCCGCAGATAATGTAAATACAATTTGTAAATAATGAAATGTTATGACAACTGCCGTTTGAAGCAGCAGAATTAAATAAAAAATAACGTTACAGGCTAATTATTATTAGACTATTAAATTTTTTTTATAAATAAAGCGATATAATGAAATACTTTGCATTAGAAATGAATTCTACAAATTTTCTCCTGTCCCAGAGGAAAACAACAGAACATGACCATCAATTTTGTACTGGAGTAATACCCCTGGCAATTCCTTTAATAATGGATGCCACTTTGTATGTCGGGATCCTGAATGGAGAAGTACATCGAAGTCCCCCTTCCCCGAGATTCCAAAGAAGCATTGAAATGTCAGCTATGACGACTGCCCCCCCCCCCCTAACTTTTATTAATTCTCATAGATCTTGCACCCCTTCCAGAAATAAAATCATATACATGGTGTCTCAAACCTTTAGGGGTTAAAATTCTACAGCTGGCAGAGGACTGTAAACTGAGATAGGGAACTAAGTCGGAAATGCATATTTTCGGCACCATGAGATCTTGAACGAGTAATACGTATGAGTAGCGTTTTTAGTTTTGCTTTCGTTTTCAGAGCAAACAACAATTTATTCATCCATAAACAACTTAAATTTCATATCAACAACCGCGAGCATTTACACAACAAATTCTTTAATCATTGGATTGGAAGGGGAGGTTCTATATCTCACATCAAGTAGTTGCTGTCAGAAATCCAGAACTCCCAATTCATTTTGCCAATTGAATCTTTGTCAATTGTGATTTGAGAATTCATTGTCAGTAGAAATGTGATGCGATACGTCTTACTTGTCTCCTTGTACAACAGACACCGGAGATATTTGAGAGAGTGCGGCAAAATCCATACGACGTTGTGATGCATGTATTGAAACTAGTAATCGCCGCAGTTTATGGCTAGACTTAAAACTGTAAGTCATTTATGAATTAAAAAAATTAGTGTTTAAAGAAGCTATGTTTCATCCAAGACTTTTAATAAAGAACAATACCGTCATGAAGAAGGAGTTATGATATTTTTGGAAGAGCGCACTATGAACACACAAAACGCATACCGTACTAGAAATCTCTTGGGATCATTTGTTCAGAACAAAGAAGTTCGTAATGAACGATGACAACAGTAATCCACCAAATAAATATTAAATGAAGTTTATGAAAGTTATTGAATGCTGATTTAAATGCATGAAAGGATGGATGAGAAAATTTCTGCCTACGAACTTGAATTTCTGAAAGGACTAGTAAGCCATAAATCTAAAATTTGATATAAATTAATTTATCTTCAAATTAACTAATGCATTATTCCACCTTTTTGCAGTATTAGCGCAAAGCCAGGTATATTGATGTTTTGTCTTAAACAATAGGACAAAATTTTCAGAAAATAATTGATCATTCACATTTAATCTGAAATTTACAAAAATGGGGACTATTTTGTCGACGACCCTCGCAGGTTTGAAATTTAAAGAGAAAAAATAAAGTTCAGCAAATATAATAGCTTACAAAGGTGTGAGCTTTATACTCTGAATAGTTATAAAAAATACTGCACAGCGTTGTACACAGTAAAATATTTATCACAAAAATATATTTTTGAACCTTTAGTACAAGTGAAACACTGCAGAGAAACGCATGATGGGAAAAAAAGCTAAAATCGTTTAGTAAATCATAAAAATATAGACGTATAGAGTATTGTATGCTATATTACCTTAAATTTATTTATAAATATTTTTTTAAAGTTCAAGAAGGGTAAAGCATAGTGGGACGTACGAGGCTTGTTGGTAACTAGCAACGATCCCATTTCTATTCGCTCAGTTTCATTTAATCGACTTTCTCGCAGCATTTTTTAATAAACTTTGAGCAAGAGACTCTGAACATTAACCATGGGTACAAAATCCTTCCTCCCCCATCATCTTTGATAATCAAGGTATCCCATGAAGGAGGGGGATGCGTCAAGAGTTATTCGCGAAATTGGAGGGCCGAATGTAATTCATCGGTTAATGAAATGAAAAAATTAATACACTGGACGTAACATTAATATTGTACAATTATCAATGATTTGGTTTGTTTGGTATTAACGTCCTTTTCAACTGCTATGGTCATTTCAGGACGGCGTTATAGGGGCCGCAAATTATGCCTCGCAAGGGTTCTTTAACGTGCAGCCGGCAAACGACTACACGGGACCAACGGCTTTACTTCCCTTCCGAAGAAAGTGCGTGATCTCAGGATTTCTCCCTGAAAACTCCTCGTCGTCCTCGGCCGGGATCGAACCCGCGTACTCGGGCATCAGAGGCGATCACGCAACCACTGAGCCACCGAGGCCGATCAATTATCAATGAATCCATCTTAAAGAGAGTTTGTTGTCTTAGCGTAGAGATAGATTTCAATAGAAACTCTACATCAACGTCTAAGCTTCACAATGCAGATGATAACAGCCGTGTTTTTTGAGTTTTTCATTTAACGCGTGTTGTCAATTACTAAGTCCCCATTGTTTACTGACCACGTTGACTTTAGTTAATGTTAGTAAACAGACTACAGAGGTAAAATTGGCTCAAAAATATTAAATACTTCTAATTAGATTAATTAATAGCTCACTGGTATTAAACCACTCTTGAATTTTTGCAGAGATCACAGAGCCGTCCTTTCACTGGAAGTAAAACAATTCTCTGCTACAATGTAAAATGCCAGCTTTTTCAGGTCGTAAATCGGGACGGAATACTGGAGGGAGGGGGAGGGGGAATAATTGTGTATAAATATAATAAATATACTAATTAATATAAAATAACAACAAGCTTTTATGTTTTTCTTTTTTTCTCTTTGCTTTCCATTTTAAAAGGAATAATAAAGAAAAATATTCAATATTACATGCCAGAATCAATATTATTCAATAACATATTGGATTTGTATGACATTAATGCGTGAATTTTGTTTTTCTTGAGTATTTCGAATCTACATTGTAAAAATAATTGCGATTGATAGAATCCTGCCTTTCAAATCTATCTGAATTTCATTGTAAGAACTCTCGCAAACCACAAATCGGATCACATAGACATATTCGGACTTGTTGATGGATAAGTATAGAAAGTTACTGTATCATGCACTATATGTGGAGACATTTTATACAAACCAGGAGAGAAAACCGAACATCGAGAAAAATAAGCCTCCTGATTTATCCGAATGGAGCGAAAGAATCGGGACCTCAGGTCATCTTAATAGTAAATAAGGTAAGCTTATGTATTAATAAAATTATAGTTCATATCAAGAACCATGAATAAATTTTCTTTTTAATTTACTTCAACGGAGAAAAATTCAGTGGTTGATTCAACTTAAGAACATTGTGTGGTAGAATTGGTTTTACTCACCGAAAAACAAGTTGATATTGGATTTTCTTCTCCGGTGTTGGATGACTTATTACATTGATGATTATCAAGGGTCCTCGGATTTGGTAAAGTTTACAAGAATTGTCAGAAATACTACCTTTGAGAGCATAGAAGCCTAATAAGGTAAATGTAAACATACAATAATTCATCAGTTATTCATAGCACTTATACTTTAGTAAAATAAAATTTCAATTTCACAGAGATGCAAAGTCTCTGAAGATTAATTTAACAATTAAAATTTATTTTAAGAAAATCAAACTAGGCTTAAAACATTTATAAATCACTTACCTAAACCATAACGAATAGAATTAATAAATGTGATTACATGCGTAATTTTCTGGCGCATCCGCAAGATGTCACTGCGTGCGTTTTCGACCAGCCATTTGCAGGTTTTAGCACTCGCTTACAAGAAAAAGGTGAAACGTGAACAGTATTTTCAAAAATTAATTTTCAAATACGATTTCTTTTTTCTTCTTACTGTTTATTTACTGTTTCTTAAAGGTAAACTCCACGGAAAAATTCGACTTTATTTTTATTTATTTATTTATTTATTTATTTATTTATTTATTTATTTATTTATTTAGCATCCAGGGTAATAAAATATATATTATTCAAAATTTTTCGATTTACCCTAATATCTGTTAAGAAAAATGCCTCGGGAGATTGAAAATTGGCCCTCTCGTCCCCTCAGGAGAATCAGCGCAACAAGAATCATTTTTCTGCAGCGAGAACTGCTTTCGATTCTAGCCTCGTTTCGATTCTACATAAAGCAAGAGTTTGCTTGCCATTTTTCTATCAGAGTGCCTTTAAATTGTTCTCTGTTTAGGAGTGTACACTAGAAATCCGATAGAAGCTTCACGTTTCATAGATTTCTACAAACAGAATCGATTAAGAAGCAATGGATTACCTTTGCCAGCAAAGAACTGGTATCCAAATACGAACAGTATGATGTGCTCAGTTCATTTCGGAGTGTCGAAGTGTCGTGTTGATCCTGCCGTTTTAAATTCATTGTCAATTAAAACGAAATGTCAATCTTCTAGAACAACGACCGCGACAGTCAGACATTTGCTAACCGCCAAAGGAATGAAGTAGGCCTATCTGCTGTCATAAGCTACGTGCACGAGTAATGCAACGAGTAAATTTTCTAAAATACGAGTAAAAATACTGCAATAAACTTAACAAGCAATACAGGGTGTCCCAAATTGATGTATACACTCTTTGAAACGTTATAACTCAGCAACGAAATGAGAGAAATATAAGGTTTGTTGTATTTTATTCCTTAAGCCCATACATGTTCAAAATGTCCACCTTCTGCCACAATACACTCCCAACACCAGCATCGAACAGAGCGACATACCGACGGATTGTAGCTAATGGAATATTATTGATGGAATGAACACTGGATTTGGCGATACCAATTTCACGAGAGCATTGCCTCACTGACTTCTTTCGGGATCGTGCAAAAACCTCCATGACGGCATCAACACTCTTACCAGTGGAACTTCTCTTTCTTCCGCATCGACCTTTCAACACATCTTTCACCGTTCCTTTGACTTCAAACTTGTCTCGAAGTTTTGTTATTGTTACCCTTGTTGGCGGTAACGTACCAAATTCAACCCTCCAACGTCGTTGAACCTCAACAACATTCTGTATTTTCCAATAACACTTCAGTATCCACTTACGTTCATCGAATGAAAGTTTCCCCGCCATTTTGGTTTATAAACAAATGAACAGCAATGAACGTGTTGCTATTATGGTGCCTGGATAAGTGCGGAGAAGGGTGGTGACAACTCCTACTTCCGTCCACCATTTTGAATCCGGAAGCATTCAGCCACGCATAGGAGAACGCATGTTTTTTGCTCAAATACTCGTACGATACTAACAGTCTCTCTTGGTAATATTAGAATTCTCTTTATTTGTCTATTTTTCTGAACTTTTAATCGTTCGCCTTTTAAAATAAATTACTAACATCGAATTTTAACGAGCAAAATCGATGCCTGGTTCTTGCATCATAGCCTAAGTTATTCTATGCATGTAACAATCACTTTGTCAAAGGTGGAAGGCTTTTTCGTTCATAGAAATCTTATTTTCTCCATGTTTTTCGCTTTCCTGCAAATGCTGCAAAGAGGAAATTTTGGGTAATTCAAATAAAAAGAAACAAATTCGATCCTGGCCACAAGATGAATATGACAGCTATTTCGAAAATGAACGCAACAAGTACTGAACACGGCATCATCGAATATTTATTTAGGAGGTACGATCATTAAAAATATTCTGAGATGATTAAAACATTGTTTCATATGTTTCAAAGTTTATTGATGAAGATGAACACATCTGAGAGGAGGATATTATTGGAGCCAATAAGAATTTGGACAAAGTTGTCATTCATATGGTTGTACGTGGAGTTTGCTCGTCGATGACGTGGTTCGTTTATGTCGACTTTGCAGAAGGAGAATCCCCCCCCCCCCCCTCCTTCATACGTTCTTGCTTTCGACTTAAAATTTCATCAATAAACGTAACCCAGACAAAAAACTGATTATGGGAGTAAAACCTGTAGGTGAAATATGGAATAGTTTTATGTTAAATAAAATTAAAACAAAAAAGAAAAGAAATTTTAGCCATTTGTTTGTAATTTTTTTTTTCTGTGATATTTATGTAAAGAAATAAAATAAAACCGAGCAAGTGGTTATACATACAATTACAGGCTTATTTGCCTCTCATACTTACTCAGTTGTCATCTACGACCGTGGATTCAAAATGGCGGTTCACACTTTAAGCTTACGAAATAGGCTGTCACCACCCTTCTCCGCACTTACTAGGCACCCTAGTTACTATGCTTTTCCAGCCTCTGGATTATACACAACAAACCTTAAACCCAACAAATCTCATTTTTTTCCTGCGATATAACTACAGTGGTTTTTCTTCTAGCCACTATAATATAACGTTTCAAAGAGTGTATACATCAATTTGGGGCACTCTGTATACAAATTACACTAATAACACATTATAACACGCTAATCACTTATAAATAGTGAAACAATAAAATATACGACAGAAACTTAACACGAAACGTGAAATTGCAATTTGCAATAAACAGAATTCACTACGCAGTTGGTCGATAGCGCCATTATTTAACACATCCGTCACCTCGCCTGATTTTAGCATTGGTAACTACGAGATAATCACACTTATTAATTATATTTGTTATGTCTAAAATATAAAATCTTATGGTTATTTTTTGGAATGTAACTATCAAATGCCGAAATCTGTTTCCCCTTTACAAGGCTCTTAGGCAAGTCCTTAACGATATTTAAATGTTACGTGTTACAAATTTTACTGCCTATTAAAATACTCTCTTCTAAAGTGGTATCTTTTAGAATTTTCAACACTATTTTAAAAATTCGCTCAGAACAGAAATTCACCATGAAGCAGATAATTTTTAAATTCAAAAATAAAAAAATATTGTAATCAGACAGCTTAAATACAGGGTGCGGCAGAAATATCTCCCTATTTTCAAAATTTGAATAACAAGGCAATGATAGAAGATATTGAAAAATTTATTTTACAGTTTGAAAGAATAGTAGTCGCATTCACATCCTTTCACTTAAGGGAAAGTGACTTTGTCTTTGCTTTTGAAAAGCAAAGAAAATAGGTTTTCATTGTGAATGAAACCGGAAGTGAAAAGCTCACTTTTGCTGCTTTTGTTACTTTTGCATCTAAAACTGCGTCAGCCATAAATAGCATGATGAACATATTGAAATTGTTTGAAAAATCGTAAGTGACTTATTGATTGTGAAAAATGTTTTTTATTGTTCTCCATGGTTTTATTACTCCTTAATTTATAACAAAAAAAATTTACAACGTTAAATACGTTACTTACGCCTTTAAATTACAAGTTTTATCGGTGGGCAATCATCGAAACGAGCGAAGCGGCGATTCAATATGGCTACCACTAAACCGGAAGTAAGTAGCTGTAAAGCCAGAAAAGTAAGAAAAGCAGAGGGGAAAGTGGGTACTGACTTGCTTTCAGAAAAGTGACTTTTGAGACTTCGTTTTCCTGAAAATGATGTCACTGAAAGTGACTTAAGCAAGATAAGTGAGAAAAGCGAGAAAAGTTAAGAGGTTGTGAACGCGACTATTGTTTACCATCTCCACATACATTATCATTTAGTTTTGAAAACAATATCGTCCAAATATCCGACTTTCATTTTGTATGAATTTCTGAAGCCTCTCCTGAAGTTCTGCATTACCCGGTCATTTCCTATGCCGCAATTTTTTGGCAGAAGGCAGCTTTCAGTTCTTCTAGTGTTCCCGACTTTCGTTTGTACACTTGAGCCTTTAGGTACTCTTGGTGAAAGAAATCGCAAGATGCGAGATCGGTGGAGCGTGCTGGCCTTTGAAAATCACCTCGCAAGGAGATCACGCGCTAATCAGAGATCTTCAATACAACGAGATATGACATTTCGCCTTTTACAATGCTAAATCTGTAATACCAACGATCACATTGACATCTGGCGGTCAGGGATGAAACAAAATTATTAAATGACGTTCATAGTGTATTATTAAATGACGTTCCATAGTATATTAGAGAGGTTAAGCACCACGTAAACGTCAACGTGACGCGAACGCGTGTGACGTTTCCAATCTGAACGGCTGTCTTTTTCATCTGTTACGGTATATTATTAAATGAAGTTTCATAATGTATTATTAAATGACGCCTTATATTATTAAAAGTATATTTAATATAAAACAATAAAAAATTAAATATAATAATTAAGTTCGATGAAGGGAATCTGTAAAATGAGCAGTCGTCTTTGTTTCTTCGATTCAAGCAAAATTTCGCTGCGCACCATTGATATTTCGGCATTTTTTTTTTCAATTTTGAATCACAATGAGGTCGTTGCGCACGGAAACTAAAAATTCAATTGTATGATAGAAATGTACTGACGTTTTCAATGCCAACTAGATAACAAGGCCTGGAAGCGGAAAAGTCAGCTGACCATCGGGATGCTAGGAAAAATCCAACTTTCATCGTTTCCAACAAACGGAAAAAATACTGATGTTAACATCCAAGTTGGAGATCTCGTGACGTTGTAAACAAACGTCATCATGACGACATGACAAAGCGCGCCATCTGGGTGAGAGCGGCAAAACACAAAAATCTCGAAATTACATGCAAATTAGCCTTATGTCATATCTCGTTGTATTGAAAAGTCTGGCGCTATTGGATGTGAATGGTAAACACTGTTCTTCCAAACTGTGAAATAAAATTCTCAATATCTTCTAGCATTGCTTTGTAATTCAAATTTGAAAGTAGGGAGATATTTCTGACGCATCCTGTCTTATGATTTTCAAGTGTTGCGCCAATAACAGCAACGGCAAAACACTTTAAATTCGAATTAATATTAAAAAAAAAAAAGCAAACTTAAAATAATCGGTTCGAATAGAAGAATATTGGGTGAAATCTCCACTTATCATTTATTTTTCAACTAATTGACTGTACAGGAAAAAAATGAGCGAAAACAGTGCAAAATACATGGTTGTTCAAAAGGATGCAGTAATTTTAAACTCTTATTTCAAATAAACTATAAAATACAGGGCTGTAGCCAGGACGTTATCTTGGGGAGGTCGATTTTCAAAAATTCCGGACCTTTTTTTCAAAAATTCTACTGAGTCGGATCTTTTTTCATATTTGGAAGGCGGACCTTTTTCCATAATGGGTTGGTCGTCGACCCCCCTCGACCTCCCCCTGACTACGGGCCTGAAATAAATGAAACACATTCCGGATATTACTGACTAGAGGAAGGTTCAAAGTTTTAACTTCAAAATCCTGCCTAGAAATTTCGTTCAATGCCAGAGAGAGGCGCTGTTTCTTGTTTACAGGAGAAACTGTTTTATATGTTGCAGTTTGCGAACTGTAAACCATCTTTAAATTTTTTTATGCCACTTGTAAATTTGCATATTTTGAGAGGGTTGTTTATTCACCCGATAGAGTATTCAATTTTCTCTTAATTTTTTAAAGCATTTTCGATTAAGTATACTAAATGACAGCAATCAAATATTTTTTCTTGACAGCTTTTGGATGAAAAATTCAACTTTAGCATGTCCGGAAGTTCAAGCCTTGGGACAAATCGTCGACAGTTGACAGAAAGAACCAATTTTTCATCACAGCTAACCCTCCGAGATCAAATCTCTGCTGTTACGAACTATTGTAGCTACTGCATTTTGTCGCCTTTTGAATCTTTTTTTTTTTATTTCCCTGCCTTCGCTTATTAATGAGTTTACTCTCGTCCGATATTGCTGGAAATAAATATACACGAACAATTTCCAATAAAGCAATAAAAGTTAATTTGTATTATTTTACTTGGAAGTTGTTAATCCTTACTAAAGATTATCTTATTTTTGTATCTATGGAAAGATAAGGGAATATAAAAATTTGTATAATATGCATTCTTTGTTTTACTGATTGTAAATCTTAAGAAAATTAAAAGCTTCTTTAATTTGGAAAACGTTAACGATAAATAGAACTTAAATTTTACGAAGAGACTGCTTATGAGACCTACTCTTAATTATACAGGGTGAAGCATTTATCTTGAGACAACTGAATATCTCGGAAACTAAGCATTGTACGAAAAAATGTCCAAAATCAAAAGTGAGTTATTTCGCGGGGGGAATTCATTAATGAAAAAATTACCCTTCCCCCTTGTGAGGGGGGCTGGGGGGAGGGGGTAACTTTGAAATCTTAAATAGGAACTCCTATTTTTAATGGTATATTCAAATTGTACACAATATTCTAGAAATGTTTTATTCTTGGTGTTTTTTTCAATTGATCCAACCGTTTAGGAGATACTGGCCCTGAAAGTGTGGAACTTTTAAAGTTTTGAACCCAATTTTATCGTTGAAGACAAAGAGATACAGAGTGAGTCTTACAGACATTCCTATTCTACTCTTTAATGATCTTTAAGAATCCGAAGTCAGAATTTCAAAAATCCAATATTTTTCAAAACACACGCATAGACTCTGTCTCCATAGTTTACTTGTGCACTAAAAAATTTTGAATTTTTGAAACTCTGACTTCGGATTCTTAAAGACCATCAAAAAACAGAATAGGAATGTCTGCAGACCCACTCTCTATGGCGTTCGATCTTCGTGGCATAGAGTAGATGTACCAGTAGTTGACACTGCACCAGTAATTGACAATTTACGATTTAAAGACTTTTAATAAAGTAACAAGGCAAGAAAAGGGACTTGTGTTGCCACCTCGTATTAAACGATGTATTAGGCTTCCCAGAACAGCAAAAAAATAGGAACTTTGGTCTCTATTATGGCCGCAAACACAAGTGGATTGTTCAATGCCTTACCGAGTTGGAATAACCTTTAATGAACCACTACGCGAGGGTTTGATTATCTGAATTTATTTCATGAATGTTATGCAATATTTTTTATTAATTCTACGTGAACCTTTTTGTGTCGTCAGTGGACAATACTTCTAGTAGTTACAGAAATTCCGATGACAACTACTAGAAACCAGATATGTAGTGTCACTAAAAATTGATAATTTCTGTGTTTAAAAAAAAACGAACAAAAATATACTAATGTGATGTAGAATGTAGGGTAATAATAAAGGAAACATGATGGTTTTAAGTGTAACTTCTTTATTTCCAGTAATTGTCTTTCAATTTCTAGATCCCCCACTTTGACATAAATCTTACAGGCCCTGTTCGCCGATTTTTTTTGTTGGTCCTGAATCTTGTCACAGAGACGATCAACAGATAGCCCAGGACAGGTTATCTTCCAAGAAGAAAACTATTACTTGGAAGTAGCATGTTTACTATGATATTCTGTTTACTATGGTGTTCTGTTTACTATTCGTGTTTATTTGGTATTCTGTTTACTATGATAAGAAGTAGCATAGGAGGAATTGGATGAATTCTGCAAGTAGGAGAACAATCGTCAAATATCAATTTTTTCTACGGATAAATTGTTGGCCAAGATCTGATGATATTGCACTACTGGAAAACACCTTCATTTTCTATGGTCCTTGCACTCTACATGGGGGTGGACTGATTTTATTTATTAATTCAAAGGAAACAAAGATAAATGGTCTATATGAACAACTTAAGTTTTAAAAAGCACAATTTTAGTTAATTTAATTTAATTTTTTGAGATTGTTCTATTTACCTACAGGTGTAATTATCCCGGGCAACGCCGGGTACCTCTGCTAGTAACTTAATACTTTTAAAAATATAATAATTGTTTAGAGATTGGCACATTTACAATATAATGGTATAACTAGAAAAGTTTCAAAATGCAAATTGATTTACGTACACAATTTCGTTTCATAGTAATGTCTTGAACTGTCAATTACTGGTACATCTACTCTACTCTTCGCTATAGTTTTATATGGCCAAACGTATCTGAACATTCCTCCTCCGAAGTAGATCTAGCTATTCACGCGACATATTACGAAATCGGACGATATAAAAGTGCTGGTGGAGGACTGGGAGATCAGATGCATGTGTTATAATGAGTAAGTCAGCAGAGTTCAGTGACTTCGAACGTGGCATGATCATCGGATGCCACCTTTGTAGACAATCGGTTCGTAAAATATCCGCCTTGCTAAAGCAGCCGAAATCAACTCTAAGTGGTATTATTGTAAAATGGAAACGTCGCGGAAATGAAAGTGCAGCAGGACGAAGTGGTAGCCGAAGAAACTTACTGATCGCAGTTGTCAAACCCTGAAGGAACATCCCAAATCCCCGATGGTAGCGATCATCAGTGAATTTCAACATGTATCCTGTGTTTCTAGCAGCAAGAATGTTCATCGAGAGCTACGAAACAAGAGTTTCCACGGACGTCACAAGACGAACATCACCGACGTCAATGCCAAGCGACGGTTGCAACAATGCAAAGTTCATCGCCATTGGACCGTGGAACAGTGGAATTACGTGCTTTAGGGTGATGAATCTCGCTTCACGATCAGGCAATTCGATGGACGCGTCTGGGTTTGGCTAATGCTTCATTTCCGATCGCATTGTGGCAACTGTCATATTCGATAAAGGAGGCATAATGGTGTGGGGTGTTTTTCGTTTCGGCCTGGATTCCTTAGTTCCTGAGGCTTGAAAAATGAACTATGCAATGTATTTTGGCATTCTGGTCAAGGCTGCACTCCCAACTGTCTGGCAATAATTTGGAGAAGGCCCGTTTCTGTTCCAACAAGACAAATGGAAGCTTCATATGCGGCCATGGTTGGATGACATGGATATTCAAAAACTGGACTGGCCTTCATAGAGTCCCATTCTAAACTCTAGTAAACATCTCTGGGACTAATTAAAACGTAGATTAAGTGCCAGCCAAATCGTCCATCTTCCGTAACCGGACTCACTGCAGGCTTATACACCCCTGGAGAGCAATTCCTGTGACCATCTATCAAAACCTGGTGAAAAGTCTTCCCAGATGTGTGCAGATTAATACTGATGCAAACGGTGGACCGATACCCTTTTAATATATGCCTCAGGAATCTCTCTGATTCTATTACAGGGGGCTGTCCGGATACTTTTGACCATATACGGTATCTGGTGGTATATTCCGCCAATTAGCCTTATTCTGCTGGCGATATTAATGTGCAAGAGGAGGGGGCACTTTGATTAGTTAAGGGACCAAGTTCCCCCTCCCGCTCCAATCAAGTAAACTTGTATCAAATACTTGATTTTTGGTAGAGATAAGATGTACACGTTGAAAATTAGGACTTTTGGTTGATACAGTTTTCCACAAAATTTTTCTTACATATTTTTTTTGGCTTGTCCCCCTCCCTTTAACATAAACCCTGGCTACGCCCATGAAAGCATCCATTCAGCCAGTGTGCGATGTCAAAAGTGTTAAAATAAAACTGTTTTAGTAGACTACTTAAGGTACATCTACAGATCTTTAACAAATTACAGTGGTGGAAAAAAGTTTGAGACCACCACATTTCAAAAATAGCAAACTGAATTACAAAATCTTTGATGAATTATAGTGATACATATGTTTATTTTTCACATTCAACTTGATCTATTTCCAAAAAAAAAACTGAAAATAATTGCAAAATAAATAAACGAAACATTTTGCTATATGAAGGTCGGGAAAAAAGTTTGAGACCAGGATGGATTTTTCTTGAGAACCATAAAACTTTGTGGAACAGTATTTTGTTGGACGTCCTCTCACTTCAATAACATCAATGAGTCTCTTCGCCATGGATTTCACAACAGCTTTTATGAAATTTGTGGAGTTATTTGGTCCCAAGCCTTTTTAGATTGAAGACGCTGTTATACTATTTTGCATGAGCATAAACCACTCGAGCCAGATATCCCCACAAATTTTCAATCGGGTTAAGGTCAGGACTGCAGGAAGGCCAATTCATTGATGTGATGTTATATTTACCACTCAAAACTTGCTGCTGCTTTGTGTATTGGCGCTTTGTCCTGCTGATAAATGAATTCCGGATCATTTAATTGAACTTGAAGAGGAAGGAGGAAGTTTCCCAAGATGTCCTGGTAGTCGGTTGCTTTCGATCGTGGAAAAACAAATGCCACTTGGGACTTCTCTCGTTCGGTGAAAGCAGCCCATATCATAACTGATCCTCCGCGTGCACAATCCGTGAAAAATAGGCTAGTTCTTGAAGTTGACAATCAAGCCAGTAGTACTGAACACCGTCTGGGCCGTCCAAATTAAACCTTTTTTCGTCACTAAAAGCGACATGGCTCCAAAGTTGACTATCACTGATCTATCGCTTTGCAAAGTTTAGTCTGGCTTCTTTATGCTGGAAAGACAACTTTGGTTTGGACTTCATCTTTATTTACGCATGATGCTCTGATGCTATCAACACATTTCGGACTGTTTTTAGGTGAACCGGCAGATGCAGGGATTTTGTAATTGAACTGGATTAGGCTCCTGTAGCACTGGCCAATCTAAGGATCTGCCTTTCAGCTCTTGTACTGAGGTTTTTCGGCCGTCATGATCGCTGTTTTTTCCATATATTTGTGAGATAGCAAGATATTTGTAATTGTGGACTACAGTCATTGATTTACCAATAAGAGCGGCAGTTAAATTTTCTGACTTTCCACATTTTATATATGCATCAACATTTAACAGAACCCATTGCAAACAAATGCACTTTTTGAAGTATTTGGGTCTCTTGATTGATTTTAGAAGCATTGTTAAATGGCAGTTCAGTTAGATTCTTTTCATCCATGAATTGTATGGTTTTTACCTGCCTCCATGTTTGCTTCCTGGCCCTCTTTGTGACGCTTCATGACATCCCCAGGCGGCGACTCTTTCGTTGAAACTTGCCAGTTTACTTAATAAAGTGTCCTTCTATAAGTAACCGGCTCGGTGGCCTAGAGCGTTAAAGCGCAGGCCTTGCCGCTCTCGAAACCAGTGAGTCGCGGGTTCGAATCCCACCGATGGCATGGATGTTTGTGTTTGTACCTTTTCATTATCATCCTTTCATCGTTTTAATCTATACTCTGGAACTAACAATTCCAGTTTAAAATTTGAATCAGGTATACACCGATTTCCTCCTTTCAAATTTCAATTAACACTGAGTGATGGCCAAAAGTGATTCTCCCCTTTCAAATTTCAATCCCTAGATGGCCAAAAGCGAATAAGAAGAAGGAGAGTGTCCTTCTTGCTGTTAGTAGTCCAAATACTCCCAGAGTAGGTTTGAATACAAAACAGAATCTAACCATACTAAGTAGCCTAAGAATGCTGATGATAAAATATGAAATTGTTCAAAATTGACCTGGAATTTTATTAACAATTTTTGCCGGCCATTTTTCGTAGTATTGTTCTTTATCAACACTCTTTTTCACCGTTCTAGAAGCTTCCTGATCTCACTGTCATATAAGTCTTTTGTCTGATGTCAAGACTTCAGTTTAAATCTCGTATTTTAAAAAAAAATATTCAACGGTCCAAACAGGAGGTAGTCGCATGAAGTGATATCGTGTCCTAGTTCTGTCAAAATGCCCATGGTCAGTATAGCGAGATGGGATCTCGTGTTGTCTTGCAGAAGGCAGATCCCACTAGTGAGGGGTATTGCTAGCGTTCTTCTCAGTGCGAGTTCTTCAGAACGTCGCTATAATAGGAAGTATTTATAGTTTGATGACCCTCCAAGAAATCTATAAAAATGATCTTGATTAGGTAACAAAGTCAGAGTATCCATTACCTTGGTGGCTGATGGAGTGACCTTATATTTTTAGGATAGCGGCGAATTTTTGTTTCCATGACTGCATTTTTCTTTCCACAGTATATCGATGGATCCACAGGGTGTCTCAGAATTCATTGTACAAACTTCTAGGGGAGTTAGTATGGGTGATTCTAAGCAAAAAAATTTATATGAACATGAGTCCGAATTTGAACGATAACTGAGATATGAACAGAAATAAAAATGCCGCCACCAAGATCAACAAGTTAATAACTCAGGTTCTGTAAAGCCTAGATTAATGAAATTTGGAGGAATAACAGGGTACATAAGACTGTGTACACCGTTAAAATTTGATCGAATTCCAACAAGAAGTTTCCGAGTTACTAACTCAACATCATAACACGTGCTCACTTGTGAGTACTAACTAGCACTTGTTACAATTTTGACTGTGTAACTCAGAAAATTCTCGTTGGAATTCAATCAAATTTAACGGTATACACAGTCACAGATTCCATCGTCATTTTGTCATGGCATCGAAAAGAGTGACGTTCAGTGAGAATAAGATGCCTGTGTTCACAATAACATTAGGGAATTTTTGAAGAGCAAGACTCTTAGAAAAAAAGTCCAGGTCAAATTTGAACCTCCGACGTACACAAAACGTACGAAACTCTTGCCTATTATAAAATTCATCAAGTTTCACGAGCCACAACATACAGCATGCCGTACGTACGCTGCAGACGTTGAAAGACACCTGAAGTAAGAGAGAGAGAGAGAGAGAGAGAGACAGACAGACATGGGATATATCTATATATATAAAAGAAGAAACTGAGTGAGTGAGTGAGTGAGTGAGTGATCAACGCACAGCCCGGACCGTTAACTTTGGGGTCCTTGGGGTAACACAGTTTCGGCTCTTTGATTGAAGAGAGCCCTGGGCTGCAGCCCATAAAGACCATGCCGAAATCCGGCCCTGACTGCAAAGGCCAAAACTGATGTTGGGAATGCTGCTGAAAGTTTGTTAACACATTAACTGGTGTTGCACTACAAACGTAACATATTTACTGGTGTGGCACTTCATAATTAACCATATTAACCTCTTTTAGGGAGGGGGGTAACGAATTATTAACAATGAGCATAAATATGATTATGCAATGACAGGACATAGATAAGGCAGTGTTTATCGAGGAGGTTAAGGAATCACACGGGTCTCCCTTGAGCTCCCTAAAAACGTCCAGACGACTGGCGAAAATTTATGTGTTTGGCAAAAAAAGAGAAAGAACGAGTATTGATCAGTGAAATTTGCAACAGAAAAATAAAAAGCTGTCCGGACATTGGAAACATCTGAACAAAGAAAGCACCGCTAGAGCAGGAGGGTATAAGAGCTTCTACGTCAAGGGCAAGGGAAATTTTAAAATGTATCCGGTGATGCTTCCCGGGGATGAAGATGGATAACATTTTAATCTGAGACAGAACAACAAGAGGGTAAGTAAAGTCCCGGGCAAAGTGTGCAATATAAGTAGGTTCATTAAGAATGACGGTTCCCTCCCACCTCTGAGAATTATAAAACAAAATTAAATTTGTAACAACACGTAGAATTCCTGTTGTTCGGGCTTTTTTTTAGAAGTTAACATTTTCTTGGAAATATTTAATAATGATCAGTAACTGGAGATAATGGAGAGTTAGCAGACTATTGAGAAAGAGTGAAAGATGACAGAAGAGCTACAGTTGACGACATAACCGATAACAAAGCATACATGAACACAACTCTTCAAACCAAAAACCATATGGTGTTATGTCCTATAATCATCTTTCGAAGGATTATAACAATAATTCATATCTATCGAAATGCCAGCGAAGAAATGAATGAGTATTGGGCAGAGATGACAAAAAGTTATCCGGGTATCGGAAACATCTGAACAACTGCTTCGTCTATAGACGGAAATTGTAGAATTACTGAAAACAAATTTATTATTTAACTTCATGAGATTGTTGTGTTTAACCTACAACTTATCGGCCTCGGTGGCTCAGGGGTTGCGTGATCGCCTCTGATGCCCGAGGACGCGGGTTCGACCCCGACCGAGGACGAAGAGGATTTTTTCAGGGGGAAAATCCTGAGATCACGCACTTCCTTCGGAAGGGAAGTAAAGCCGCTGATCCCGTGTAGTCGTTTGCCGGCTGCACGTTAAAGAAACCTTGCGAGGCAAAATTTGCGGCCCCTATAACGCCGTCCTGAAATGACCATGGCAGTTGAAAAGGACGTTAATACCAAACAAACCAAACCAAACCTAACCTACAACTGTAATTATCTCGGGCAACGCCGGGTGCCTCTGCTAGTCGCCTTATATTTGTCAAGCAACCAAAGGCGCACACGGGTGAAAATCTACTTAAGTGAAATATGGTCAGTAAATTTGGTGATTTTCTCTAATACAGATACTAAACTTCGGGATTTTAGCATTATTTGTTGCTGAAATATTTGTTTCTTATTGTACTAATTCTATCGAGCATTTAGAATTTATTTTCGTTAATTAACATAAACTTCACAGGGCTAATTCTTTATGAACTTAACTAAAAATTAATATTAATATTTGTACAATTTAATATTTGTACCTTAAAAAAAACAAACAAAAAAAAAAAACAAAAAACAAAGCAAGCAGAGCTCGCAGTTCGCGATGTCAATGATTTTTCGTTGGTCAACTGGGAATCATTGGGGTTCCTGACGAGTAAATATTTTCTACTGACATATTTACGATGTCGTAAACTAAAATTTCCTTAACCCGTCGAACCAATCCAAGGGGTCATAACGTTTTAATTGCAGGATAATTTTTTATTGTTGTTTAGTCGCAGCCTTACATTTAATGAATTTTTTCAAAGCAATAAAATGTAATGTCCATCTGATGAGTTTACTGTTTGAAACTGAAACTCTCATTAAAATTGCGCGATGGTTTTGTCAAATATCTGTTTATTTAAATAACTTAAGTAAGAACTTTGAATCATAAATTATCTTTGTTTTTGTTAATGGGAAATTTTTTTAGAACTCTTCTTCGGGCGATGTTTAAAATTTCAAGAGCCTTTGGAACTAATTGCCCATTTAAAGAGAGACGGCTGCTCAATATAATTTTTAATTATATACATTCCTAATTTTTTTCGGAAATAAAAAGGCAATCAAAATGCATTAAAACCAAAGCAACGCATCAAAGTCCAAATTAATTAAAACGCACGAGAACATTTAAAGCCAAATCAAAGCAAACGAAACGAATGCGATTCCATAACTTCAACTAGAGTTCACCAATGCACAAAGGTTTTTTTTTAATTGTTAATTTAATTGTTAAAATAACCTTTCTTGTTTTTTGAAAAATGTCTTAATAATAAGTTAATAGTGAAACTAAATAGCATATTATCAGCCAATATAAACAGTCGAATCACATTAATGTGACCAATTGTTAATATCCGAATAACCACCATGTGCAGCTCGGACAAAGGCTAGACGGACTGGGAGAGATTCAATAAGGTGCTGGAAAATTCACAGGGATATTGAGCCATGTTTATTACAGTTCAATTGACAGCTTTGGAGGGTGCGAAACGGAGTATCCACGGAGCGACTAACCCTGTCGTGGTGGTCGCATAGATGCTCGATTGGGTTGAAGTCCGGGGAATTTGAGAGCCAGGGAAGTAGAGTAAAGTCTTCCTCATGGTCTTCTAACCACTCGCGTACAATTCCACTTGTATGAGATATCACATTGTCGCGCTGGAAGATGCTATCATGCCCAGAAAAAACAATGACCATGTACGTTCAGCAAGGATCGATACGTACGTAAGTAGATGAGTGCGCCCAGAGAATGCCATGAAAACACTTCCCAGACCATAACGTTGACTCCGCCAGCTGGTTGCCGTCCACAAATATTTGAAAGGTGTTTGTTTGCTGACGTTTCTCACCATATGAGCCAGCGTCTATCCGTCCGATGGAACAAAAAGCGTGATTCATCTGAGAAGGCAATCTTTCACCAATCAGTGGATATCCAGTGTTAGTACTGCCGTGTAAATTCCTTCCTCTTCCGCCGATGCACAGTGGTTTGCATAGGTGCTGTCATTCGTTCGTCTTCTGCGAAGCCCTATACGCAGCAACGTTCGTTGAACCTTGCGGTAGCCCTATGGTTCATTTGGGCAGTAAGTTCTACTGTAACACCCAGCCGCCGTTCCCCTCTTTCATCTATGGCTCGTAAAGCACCGCAATTTCCACGTCACTTATTTTCAATAGCGCTATTTTGCCATGTGCAGTACACTTATACCACAGCAGCACGCAAACAATTTACAAACTCCGCAGTTTCTGAAATGCTGCCACCCTTAGCCCGAAAGCCAATAATCATTCCTTTTTGTACGTCTGATAAGTCTTGCATTGCAACAATTGAAACGTTTCCAATGCTTGCAGCACACTGTACATAGGGCTCTCCAACCGAAAGTCTCGTTAACTGCAAGATTGGGCTGCCCGCCATGTTAGTTGGCAAAATAAAATACATTTTTTTTTTGTATTTTAAAATAATAATAGTAGTTTTGAATACTTTTGATTGTAATCGCTTTGTTTTATTTATATCAACTTTTTGTATTCATACCATCCTTTTAATAGAATATTGGTTAGACCAAGTTTCTGCCAACTAATATGGCGGCCGATATGCGAACCACAATGGCGGTTGTTTCTTTGTTTTGAAAACAGAGCCCTATACCATAATCACAATCATATCCTTTCTATGATTGTGCCCATACTCATCTAACCTGCTGATGACACGTCATTTATTGCCACGTTTACTTAGCGTCTTCTGCGATTGGTTATTTAGTGCTGACATCACAAATTGGGGGTGATCACATTAATGTGATTCGACTATTTATCTCCTCAATAGAGTTTTTTAATGGTTCTGTTAGAAATCAAAAATGAGAATAAAACTCATTTTTGTAATAGTGGCAGTCCTCTCCTCCCCTCTTTTCTTGAAAAAGTAATATTTATGTTAAAAAAATTTAAAAATAAATTTAATTTAAATATTATGTACAAAAAAATTAAAGAGTGAAAAGAAGAAATCTCAGGAAGCTTGAATTAAGTTTGATTTTTTCAGTTTAAAAATGAGAAATTTTCATTTGTGAAAAGATGTGATTTGATTCTGAGATTTTAAATTTTGCCATTTTTATAAAACTTCAAAGAAAGTACATGATAAACCACCGTGATTAGAGCATCGGGAACATAATCCGAAAGTCCTTGGTTGGAGGAGTCCAGGCGTGGATTTTTTTTTATTATTTTCCTATATTTAATTATTGACGTCCGGATGTATAGCGTGAAAAAATCCTCCTAGATCCATTTCCAGTTATAATTATAACCCATTTTCCAGTGATTTAAATCAATTTTTAATTTTAAAAAATATAAAAAAAACATTTATAATGAAATGAAAATTACTTCATATTTATTTTACTATATTTTAAATTCTCTTATTATAGTTTTAAGTTGTTTTGTATGAAGATCTTCTCTTTTGTTTATTTAATAGTTCACAAATACACTTAAGCAGTATAGCGGATTTGTATTGGGCTATGTTTTTAAAAATCAAATAAATGTCGGCCAAACATTCAAACCGCGAAAACGTGCTGTCCATTTTGGACAGACCCTGTAGGCAAGAGAGGGACAGAAGTTTTTTTCTGCACTTCAACATAAACAGATCCCTGCTTTGAAATTAACTTTCTCATATCTTCAAATTAGAATGGAGAATAAAGAATTTCCCCCTGTTATTTTTTTCTGCCAGAAACACTTAATATAAATTCCACACAGTGGCGATTCAAACAGTAAATTAAATGGCAAAGAGGCTGAAAACTTCCTTTTTTTCCTCCTTTCGAAATCCCCTTCCTTAAGGTTTTCTGTTTAAAATTCAGAGGAATGCGCTGTGACGGAATGTTGTTCGTAGGTGAGCGTTGGCGCAACCGGAAGAAAGCCTTTTTCCCTTTCCTCGACCGGGAAAGGGGGCGTTCGAACCGACTCGCTTAAAGAGAGACGACTCGTCCACGACGATGCGAAATCGACAAGATTTATCTCTCAGATTTGGTATTTTCTAAAGAAAAAAAGGGTGTGCGGGTGAGGGTGGTGAAGACAAGTTGCCAATTAAATGGTCGGCAGGTGTTAGAGACGCGTTACGCCAACCACTCCTCTTAGTACCTGGGCAACGAGTTCGTCTGTTCCGGGCTCGTTACAATAATATAAAACTTCTTAGGCGAGATTAAATCATCTCATTACCTGAAGAGGGGGAAAGGAGGTAACAACCAAAAAAGAAAAAATTGGAGCAATTTCATATTGGGCAATAATTTCATAAATAGTTATGAAAAAGTCATCGGTGGATTGCCAACTTCTAAACTTTCTTAAAACGTACCACAAAATTTGGGGTCATCATTAACATGTCTTTTCTGATGACTACAATAAATCAGTATTTTAGCTATTAAAATATGGACATTAATTTATAGTAAAAGTGAATAGTCTTTATTAAATTATTGACATCTATTTCCTTAAAAAATTAAAACGTAAATAATGCAAGTTAAACAGAGTTAATGAAAAGATGTAATTCTTTTGGTCGTTGTCAAAAATAACGTACTTTTCCTACTTCAATAAAGAAATTCAAGGTGAAATATATTTAAAATGTACATTTAACATATTATTTCATTTTCAGTATGTTTACTTTACCACTTTCATTTTGAACGAATTTAGTTGAAATAAATCTTAATCAAGAATTAAGATTAATAACTTTTTAACGTCTATCGTTTTTCGCAAAAAAATTAAACCTAGCTTACCAGAAACAAGAAACGTCATTCTTCCATTTGAACGTAATTATAGCTTTGCAGAATTTGTGGATATACATCTACGGACTCTGTTACTTTAAGGAGAAACTCGCCATCTGTCGATAAAATACAAGAACGAAATCTGAAGCAGGTTTACAGATGGGCATTTTTAAATAAATAATACGCAATTGAATTACGAAAGTTTAATTACGAGAATTGAAAATACCGTGAGATAACCATGCTTAAAGAAGAAGCTTCAACATGATTCAAAGTGAGAATACGACAAGCATTAAAAAGTACCTGGACGTTTCGCCAAAGACATTTTGCAGGAGGGCCTCTTTTTCTGAAATCGGGTGAAGTTATAGTCAGAATCTGTACCATCATATTACGTCTTTTATACAAACTATAGCAAAATTTTAACAAAACATTCAACAAAAAATTCTGGTAGGTGAAATGTCCCTTTGACTAAAAAGTGCTTAGTGAAGTAGATCTATGTATCGAGGAAAGTCCGATGACGATATCAGACATGTATGAGAGTACCTTATGTAATTTTCGAGAAAGTACCGGTCCAAAATTCGAAAGGTATTAACCTGTAAAATTCAGAATTACAGATTTACCACATAATCACATAATTTGGTTGGTTATTATTTCGGTTATGTGTAAATTGAGTATAATTTAAGAAGTCACTATAATAATAGCCTTCATGGCAGTAGCTACATCAAATTATGAAAATCTCCAGAGAATGAAGAATGGTTGGGTCATTTGGATAACTCTTCTACTTACAGTGGAATTTTAGACTTAAGAAACTGGTTCATTTCAAAATATAGTGGACTCTAGAAAGATGAAATTCCTGGAGTATTGTTCCGAGGTCAGAGGAACAGATGTTTTTCACTCAGCTTGACGGTTATCTTCTCGGTAATATTACTTCTAGATGCTTACATAAAAATTACTTCATGCTTAATGTCATAATGCTTTTATGATGAATAGATTTATTTTTATGACTGTAACGCCACAATCTCATGGAAATTAAAGGAAAAACTAAAGTCTGACTGAAAAAATAATCAAGAGAAAGAAGAAAACACAAATCCACAAAAAAAAAAATTAATACTAAATTACGACTCACAAACTACTGATTGTCCAAGTGTCTTGCTGATGAAGCTGACATAGTCAGTGAAATGTACATACAAGTTATTATTAAACTATTTTTGTGGATTTGTGTTTTCTTCTTTCTCTTGATTATTTTTTCAGTGAACCATTGTCCACAGTTTCTGGCATCCCACTCGTATATGAATACTAACGTCTGGCATATAGAAAAACTCTAATGTGACTTTCATAGAGTGATCTTCTTATGAATTTAGGTCATACACAATAACCTATGTACAGTTAATCAAATTTTTTGATTAGCAAAAATTGTTTCTTCAATTTATGTGTGAATGTACTGTATTTCAGAACATCTGAGTAAATAAGTTCCTTCTTACTCCATGATAGGTTAATCGTGTTTGATTGAATTTTTATGATATCCAAATTGATTTGGGTGAATTTTTTTTTATATATTGCAAAAATTGCAAAATTGAGAAAATATATTTTAAAACTGCCAGAAACTGTGGACACTAGAATAAGGAAGAAAGGAGACACTAACCATTAATCTACAACATTATTTAATAAAGACTTAGATGTACATTTCGTGAACTAAGTTCACTTCATCAGTGAATGATTTACAAGATAATCGACAATGGGAAGTGAAAAGGACATGAGCGGTCCGGCGAGTGACTTACAATCGACAATCGAACAGTGAAGTGTACATTTGTTCAGGTGGGACGTAAGCACGAGTCTCACCCTTCCGGAATAAATTCTACATGAAATACATTGAAATAGGCAAGAAGCCTGACTAACCCAAAGAGGTCTTCCACTTTATGAAAAAAAATAATAAGATTGACGATTGCCAGAAGAGTGGGAGAGGGGGAGGGGGAGAGGGTGGTATCATATCTTCCAATAAACCGGAAAAGAAACGTTGCCACTGTCTTCGAAGTTGACATCAAGAATATGCCTCGGTTTTCTATACTTTGTGTGCCACTTCATTTCCATCAGGTTATTCAATATTCCAGCCACAAAGGCCATTGTCATGGCTCTTCATCGTCTGCACCATGTTCATCAGGAGATCTTGGATACACTTCCCAATGCGAGTCATGTTCAGATCCGACTGGATGTAATGATTTTTTACGGTCCTTCTTCCAAGTTGGGCAATGGTCCTCAGGGTAACATTCTGGAACTACTGGAGTTCACTCCATCTGCTTCCTTCCCACGCAGGCATACCATAGAGGAGGATGGTCCGAATCACTGTCTTGTACAGTATTAATTTATTGTCGATGTTGAGGGCGTTGTATCTACCCTGGGGGTCTAGGCTGAGCTCATCGACAAGCAGTCGACTGTCGACAAGTGTCGATGGTCACTGTTTGATGACGCATTTGTCGATTCGAGCTAACATGAACACGACTTATCTACAGTGTCTACAGAGTCTACATTGTAGACTTGTCTACTTGTCTACAGAGTCTACAATGTACAGACTCTACACCGTCGATTTTCTAGTGTAGACTTTGACCATCGACAACTGCCTTATTCTTGTCTACAATTCAAGGGCAGTCGACTATGCACTTGGCAATCGTTATTTCAGAATTTAGCAACAGATTTCTTATTAAAATCTTTTTTCCTTGTTTCCGGCCTGCAGGCTAAATACACATAGCTCAACAATACACATTTTCTAAAAATATTAACAAAAACTTGTTTAAAAATATTTACTTACATGAAGCACTCTCTTGTGCTACGAAACTTGAACTGTGAAAATAATAATATAGTGTGTTTACAGGTATGTGTTTATGTATGTATTTATGAGTATACATGGATAAATGTGTAAAATTATGTAAACTTGTTTATATCAGTGTATATCATCTAGCCATACGTGGGTAAACTTGTGTATAAATGTGTAATATGCCACTTATCGACGGTTAGATTTTGTCGAGATCGACAGCTTGTCGATGAGTTCAGCCTAGATCCCCAGGAGAGCTATAAGACTACCCAGGAGAGCTACCCATCTGCACAGGAGAGCTACCCATCTTCGCTTTGTTCAGAGCGTAAGTTACATGACGATTCCAGGAGAGTCTTGAGTCGATGATAACGCCAAGGTACTTGTAGTTGTCAACCCATTCGAGTTTCTTATTGAATAGACCAGGGAATCCGGGGGACACTTAAGCTTTTTTTTGAAGTACACGGCTTTGCATTTTCCGACGTTAAGATTCAGTTTCCAGCAATTAAACCAGTCTTCGAACTTCTTTAAGGCGTTCTGCAGCCGAGTGATAACGTGAGATGGTTGGTGCGCCCATGCCATGATGGCAGTATCATCAGCATAGAAATATAAATTACACTTCTCGGGTTTTGGGAAATCGTGCACATTCGTGGAAAATGTGACTTATAAGAGGAAAACCTCGCTTTTATAGGCAAAGGTAGGTCACATAGATCAATAACAATTACACAAAATACAAAACCAAATTATAATAAATAAGAACTACAACCAATCAGCGAATACCAGAAATAAATCAAATTTCTAAAGTCCGGATATAAGAAAGTCCGCATAAAGGAAGAATTTGGATAAAGGAAGCTAATCAACTATGGGCATAGGTCCTTCATCACTATCCAATAATTGGTTATTTCCGTTGCTTTTATTTTTGAGTCTCCATTGATTCGAAGAAGTTTAACATTTTTACGCCTCTACAGGGGTGAACAATTTTGAATAAATCTTTTGAAAAAGTTGAGAAAATATTTTTATATTTTGTAAACATTGACTTACCTTATTGGGAAAAATTTAAGGCAAGATTTTGACTTACTAAAAATATATCGTTTTTTTTAATATTTATGGAAATTGAAATGTGCTGTTTAGGGAAACTTTGAACGGCTTAAGGCGGAGACACACATGCACGGTTTAGATCCGACTAGCTGTCGCATGCGACTCTGGAACGACTACTTCCGGTCTCAAACGGTCAGTCGTAGGAGTCGTGCGACTAGTTTTTCCGACTTCAGCTCTGTCCGACTTTCACGCGACTTGTCGTTCACGATAACCAATCAGGTTGCGAGAATATACACGATTAGCATCATGGGAAGTGACCGCTCTAGATGCAAAAAAAGAAAATGGAGGCTTCCATTGAAAACTCCATGTGCAAATAAATTTATTTGTTTAATAAATTGTATTTTTGACGCGTAATCGAATCCATTTTGGCGGAAATGAATACAGTATCCTATGTGACTGCAGCGCTATCACGGACACAATTTGAGTTAAAATGCTTGTCGGTTGAAAGTCGTGCGCGTGGAAGTTGGAAATGTGTGTTTTGCTAGTCGCATGCACTCTGGTGTCGCTTCAAGTCGGATGAAAACCGTGCGCGTCAAAGTCGGGTATGTGTGTTGGCACCTTTATAATGCTGTTTAAGATAAGGCGTTGTTTATGCCAAGAGTGGAATATCTTTTGGAATCTTTATATAAGGACAAGAAATCTTCATGTTTGAAATATTCCACGTCTTCTTGTTCTTCTGTTCTTGGTTTGAAGTAAAACTAATTTACCATGGGATCTTTGAATTTTAATTTCGAAGCTTCTTAATTTCGAAGCCTCGACATTCTGAAGTTACCTCAGATTCTGGATACTACTTAGATCAGGCTCCAGATTATGGCATTTGTCATGTTGGATTGTTCTTTGGAAATCTCATTTCTTTGACTGCGAAAAATGAATTCCGAGTAACCAATAAATTCATAAAAATCGATTGAGGAAATTTAGATTTGATATTATACAGGATGTTTGTAAATGATTGCAGCGGGATAGGAAGGAAGATTTTTGAGAATCACGGAGTTGGAAGCACTGGCGTAACTATAAGCGTGGAGGCCCCTGGCTAGAAATTTTTTATGTGGGGGGGGGGGGGGGTCCCTTTCGTCGGTTTATATATTTAACTTGCATGGGCCCTTGGACATTTGACAGTCTAGCCACCCTATAGTTACGCCCCTCTTTGAAGATTTGTGTCTGTGGCATAAGCCAATTTTCAAATAGGTGCAAACATCCTGTGCATCGGGCTTTTTTATGTGTAAATTAATTTTAGAGCATTCAGAGCTTTGTTCTGTTTTTTTTTTTTATATTGATTAAGAAAATGTTGTGCTGCAAAATAATATCTTCTGTAATTTACAACGTTTACTCGTTCTTGAAAAAAACAGCATTTGTTTAACTATCTATTTGTACCTTTAAATAAATTAAAGTCATTGTCTTAATTACACACTTCAGACAAATCTAGTTTTCTTTAGCACATAAGAACAAATCAAGAGTACTCTATAATTATTTGATTCGCGAGCTTCGTTGATTGACAGATTGTTGACATAATGGTAAAGGGTTTGCTAACATAGTAATGGTCACTATGAACTTTTTTAATGTCTTTTCTATATGAAGATAAAAACATTCCTTTCAGAGCAAATTGATTCTTATCTTTCAGCAGCATTAATTTTTTTTTCTTTTCTTTCCCAATAATTTGTGTCACTACGTCTTGCTCACTGCAAACCATTAATTTTTAAAAATATATGTTTTTGCTTGCTTTTAGGTGCAAAACAATAATTAAGAAATGGATTTGGCTGCTTATTACGAATAGTTGAGAAACAAAGTTCTTTGACCAAAAAAAAATAGTTAGAGAAGTCTGTTTTATACAACTTTTAACATGAGAACTTGGTTAAACCGCATCAGGAAAAACGACAGGTGTAAGTATTCCATAGTGATAACCCAATCATCGAAGGCGGGCTATTGTGTTCTTTTTTATGCGATGATATCAAAGGGAGTATTTAAATTACTATTATATTATAAGAAGTAAGAATAGGCATTAAATAACGTTATATCAAAGAGATCGCCTATTTTGAATCGCTGCCTGCCTTTTTTTTTTCTGTTAATCATGGCGGGGAAGTTTCAGGACATCGACCGCGAGATATTATATCGCGTGTCTCATTGTCCGATTTTATACTTTATTCCACATGCGAATTGCATTTTCATATATTTTAAGTAGAAAGAATTACTAGAATCAAATGCTCCTTATGGATGGCACAGACTCATGATCTAATGTTTTGAATAAAGACAAATGAAAAGTATTTTCTTGGACATCTGACAGAGAAATTTTCGTTGGTTCGGTGGGTGGTTAGACATTGACGTGGGGAGCCGCCGAAGGGTTCTTGAAAATCCAGAATCTCCTCCTTAGAAAATACCGTCGCTTATCAGCAAAATCACTTTTCCAGTCATTGAACATAAGGAAAACCAGCAACGCCTAAAAAGGTAAAGGTGAACCACATGAAAATTATTGGCATTGATGTAAACATATTCATTCATTCAACGTTTTCTAAATCACTATGAATAGACTTTAGAAGGAAAAATTAGTTTCAGAAATTTTTGCCCTTGAAAATTACTGTAATGGTGCACTTAAGAAAATCAATACTCGTTAGATTTACATAGGCAAAGAAGGAGGAAAAAACCATAGACGAAGCCTTTATATTTGACAAAAACAACATTTTGTTGATGTATCAAAACTTAAATGTTCACACAAATAAATGTCTGGCCTGGAGATTTTCAATTTAATGAAACTCAATGTTGATAGGCATTCCCCGGTGCAATCTTCCAAAAAATCGAAATTATAGGCTTCAAGCGTAATAATATTAATGATATCTGTCTCTAATTGGACAATACAAGATAAATACACTCTACTACTTTATCATTATTTATTATTAGCATTTTTAAAACTTCAACGTTTGAACCTCTCTCGACAGATCCGTGCACGATGCGCTCGAGGCTAAGGGCTCATTGACACTCGCTGCATCTGCCTCGATCCACTTCGGGCTGAACCCTCGTCAACGGACGGACAGCCCTTCTCCTCCGCGCTCTTTTGTGTGCGCAGGGGCCAACTATTCGTCATTTCTAAATCTCTCCGTCTACAGACTGCCATGGGAACGAGCTTCCCTCCGTTTTGAAAAATGTGAATCGACACATAACAAATCGAAACTGACTTCAACCAAACGAGCTAAACAGAATCGTCCAATTAAAAATGGAAATTAATAATACATAATCTATTATGCTATAAAAACCATAAATGCTTTCTTAAAAAAAAAGCCATATACTAACAGTCATTTCGATAAAGGAAGCGGGTTAGGTACTAGATGATTTCAGGCTCGCAATAAGAAAGATTTATTTATTTCCTGCGAAAATGTTGATTACTGAGATGAGCACTTGAAATGCGATAACGTTAAAGAAAAAGCCGACCGGCGCAATGTAAATCTTGTGAAAAATTAAGTTATAGCACAGGCTTAACACCGACGGAACTGTTTGCAGAAGAATGGTGGACGTTCATTGGTATTTACAGAATGTGCAAATGGAAGAACTCAAAATTGAAACATTTTCATTTATGAAAACATTCTTTAAAAAAACAACAACGCAAATCTAGCATACTTGATTTAAAAAAAAATATTAAAAGCAATCAGAAAATAAGTTTATCAAATGGGCTACAATGCGAAAGTTTGAAAAATGAATGTGTTTCAATAAGAGTTGTCATTATGTTCATGTGGATCACAATAAATGTGTACAGTCCTTTATTAATAATTTTTATTGCGTGATTCATTTGACGCCATATACATTTCTGCTCTTCTTCAAACATTCAGGAAATACCAATTTGCGTTTAAGAATCACCTCTGCTGCGATTACAGGACCGGAATAGGTTTCCTTCACAGCTGTTGTTTTAAGAAAGAAATCACAGGGTGCGAGAATGATTTATAGACTTCTTCTGGCTTTTTTCACATTTAGACAACAATAAATTTGAGAATCTGTTAATTTTACTCGGGTCTTAGCTCAAAGTTGAAAAGAATATGAACCTTAGCTCTCTCTTGAAATCGTAGGCTGGTCGTGAGACTTTCGTGCATCTGTATAGCAATGGAATTTAATTTGATTTTACATATAGAACTGGCGTTCTTGAAAAAATTATCACACTTTATGACCACTATTGGCTGGGAGGGTAACATTCTATTAAAGTAGCTTTCGCGTCTCGTAATATAAGTTTTGATTAAATAATAAAATAATATAGCGTAAATAGATATAGGTAAATATAGATATAAACTTAAATATATAATTAAGTAATATAGCGTAACTGATACATACCGAGTCTTCTAAAAAAAAAAGTAAATTTTACAGAGTTAAACAAAAATTGTGAAAAGCATCGTGAAAATCTTTAAACGTGCCCCCCCCCCCTCTCCTCTTCAAATTCAATAACTTCAACAATAGCATTGTTTAAAAATCTTCCTCGCCCAAATTGACTTAAAATCAAAGAAACAAATTATAAAAGAGGAATAATAAGAAATATGTCATATACCTACTATTAATATGTAGCCAAACCTATTTACGACATTAATTAAAAAAATGGGTCATTTTATTAACAAATTGAAATTTTCCTCTCCTTCAAAATTTAGAAGAAAGTTCGCTTATGTTATTCTATAATGATCTTTCAAGTCATTTCAGGATGAAATAAAAAAATCCATAAAAAATGATGACAGAGGTGAAACCTCGAAGACATTATACTTTTTATAATTTTTTCATATTATTAAGAAAACATTATACTTCTTTAATTTGTAAACCAACATCTGTGCCTTATTGATTCCTGAATATCGTCTATATATTCTTCATTATGCAAATCTTCGTAAATATTCTACAGAGATGTGTTCTGATCTTCAAATCATTCTTCAACTTACATGAGCTTTCAATTGAAACACCTATCTGAACTGCGAGAAGATCTAATGGACAATTATGATCCTCAAGGGCTTTCCTTAAAAAACTGCTAAGAGCAGTGTTCTATAAATACCCATTTCTGTTATATGCATAAATCCTCAAGGACTTCCATCACACGTTATTTATATATAAACTTATTATTTTATCGAATATTAATTAAGAAAGAAAGTAAACTCAATACATGTAAATAAAAATATAAAAAAAATTCTTCCAAAAAACTAACTTTTCCCCTTCAGTTTAAAATTTGTAGAATTTAGTCATAGTTTAATTTAAAAAATTATAGTAAGTAGAGACACTATTCTGGTCCCCGAAAATGCGAAAAACATATTTTATAAATTCTGACTTATGTCATTTTTATTATTAATTGAACACCTCTATTTAAAAGCTGAACTATTGGTTTCTATGATGACATTCAGTCTTCGATGCGTATTATATACCAAGTTTTCATAAATATCAGCTTACATACTCCTCTGCTTTTAATGCAGTGTAAACCGGATTCGAAGACAAATCCCCGCCTAAAAACGTCCTATCAAGTTTTCGGCCTGATTCTATCGATGGTCCTGACGTACACCCTGTTCATCCTAACGATTTTTTGATAGGTTGAGACCCGAATTCTAGTTAGGCCAATATAACTTTCCTACATCCTGCTTTCAAACCTTTCCGATATGACCTTGCTGATAAAAGTATCAACCTTTTCCTGCAATAATGCAGGAAGCATATACAGTAATTATTCACGATATCTTGGTATTTCACAACATTCATAGCTTTGATAACGATTAAATGGATGCAAAAGCCAATTAAGAAAAGTGAAAAACCCATGCCATTTTACAACTTGCATCTCCACCAAACTTCATTGTTCCTCATGGCTTTCGCCAAAACCAGCAATGGCCACCAGAATGACAGAATACGAATCTCGACTTATTTTCGTCCACAAGGCTCTTTTCCAATGCTCTACGGCTCAAGATTATTTATTACTCCTTACATTATGTTAAGGTAAAAGGTACAAGAAATTATACGAAAGTAATAAATTTAAATTGGAGTTAATACTCCATACATGAGATAAGGATATTAATGAAAAAAATAAGGAAACATTCCGCATTGTTGCCTCTACCAATCGGGCTATCGCGGACACAGGACAGCAAGGCCGTTTCCAAGTGTCCTAACGACTACAATATAGTCAAGCCGGAACCCCAGTAACAGGGCAGGGCTACAAGATAGTCAAACCTAAGGGGAAGATAATAGGGCAGGCACCCGGCTCGCATATCGATAATTCCTCCTTTCTAAACAATCAGAAACCCGGCAAAGACTCATACGAAAGTAATAAATTTAATGCTGCCTATCACTGGGCTTCTATCGCGGATAGTTCAGTTGGTAGGGGCAACGAGTGTGATAATCAGGTCTCTGGTTGAATCCAGGTCACGGAATTTTTCCTTCCGATTTTCCATTAATATCTTCACAAGGGCTTGTTAACAGCTGACGACCAATGGTAATCCATATCATGGAGTATTCTTCACATGGAATGTATATTGACATTGCCTCTAGTGCTCTCAGAGAAATCTTTAGTGATTTGAAATACTGTAATAGTAAATTGATACAAATTATACTATATTAAGATTTATAGAAGATTTATATTATAGAAGATTTGTTTTTGTAAATAAATAAAAAATGTTACAATTATATAAACGTAAAGCTGTATAAAATCCACAGAATCTTTAATTTCTTTGCTTACATAAGGGAAAACATTTGTGAATATTTCTAATGTATTGTTATGTTAGGAATCCATCATGGAATAAACTCGTAAGGTTAGATGAAGGTTCACATAGCTTACTATATGAACACATCTGGAATGGACTAGGATAAGCCGATCTTAGTTTTGAGAACAAGGACTTAATGCAAAATCCTACCATACCATTCATCTCTGGAGATGAAGGCAGCTGCCGCCTAGACAGAGAAAAACACAGTTCATACCTTAAGCACAAAAGATGAATATGGCGACTAAGTATGGGAACTACTATACAAAATATGCAAATCAATTTACTGGGCACAGAGTAACTTGGCGACGTCCTACTCTAAACGTCAAAAGCAATTCAATGGAAGAGCAATTCAAATTCCGTTCGCGTAAACGTATTTCAGTTTCTTTATGAGTCATTAACCGAATTTATATCATATCATCATCGACGACATGTTATGCATTTACAAATTCCTTTAATTATTGATAAACAAGATGTAACTAGATTTAACGAATATGATAACACTCAAATCCAACAGATCTAAAATGAGATGACAATAATTCATATAAGTGATTAAAAATTAAATTTAAAAAATGCAAAAATTAAACCATTAAAAAAACATTTTTTCCCTCTGCTTACTATCATTCAATCTCTGCTTTTCCCTCAATCTTTCTATAACCATCTGCTTTTCTCTCAATTCTTTTTACTTTTAATTTTTGTTCCTTAAGCCGGGAAGCAAACTGGTTTGTTTTCTTTTCTTTAAGTTTAACGACCCCTTCAACTGCAGAGGCTGTTATACAGAGTCGCCTATGGAAATTTTGCAAGGAATCTCTTATCGCATAGAAATCAAAAATACTAGGCATCCTATAGAATAATATAGATTTTCTTCCTTAATTTCTCCTTTGATCATCGAATGGAATCGAACCTCCGACGCTTAGCGTGTCCTAAAAGGTTATAGTTTGGTAGTATCTGACACTTGCGAACATTTAATCCGAGGGTTGGAGCAAAAGTCATGGCAACTATTTTTTTTCTTGAAGATACCAGTCCGGTTGGAAAATGTGACATATACAGACGAAAGGACAAGGTGTTAACTACATGTGTGGACAATGAATAGCACTGAAATATCGTAACACACTAATTTATTACGGTAGTATACAGGGCAATATGGCCTTCACGGTTGCTCATCACTGGTTGACACACGTCCTTGCTGAAACTTTCCTACCACCGAGCTACTGTACGGTATGGTAGGGCATTACTCCCAAGGGCTTCCACTAATTCACTGCGACATTCCATCGCATTTTTCCCTCGGAGAACGGCTATTTTGATGTAAGCGCGCTGCTCAACACGGGTTACTTCCATTTCGCACGACACTCACCAACTGACTAATTTCACAGCCCTCGCTGCGCTACTACCAGCTATCACAGAGCCATCTGTTGTTCTGCACACACACTATGTCTGCAGAACTTCCACACGACACATATACGTTTGTGATCCGTTCACATATCTACAAGAAAAAAAATAGTTGCCATGACTTATGCCCCAACCCTCGTATATTCGCACAAATAATTTTGATGGCCACGATTGTACTTCATAGAGCATATAATGACGAACATGAATCTCCTTGGGCTTGTTCACTCATTTTGTTCTGCAATCTGGAAGAAATAACATTTACATAACGTTAAAGTTAATTTACATACATATAATTTACAGTGAAGGTATATAAACGCATCAAAATTGCTCCATAAAATTTTGCCCACAAATAAGGACATTATCTTCCGGTTCCCCCATATTACAAAACCATCACAACAAAGAATGCTCAAGAGGAAATAGAAACACAGAACGTGTAACCGGACGTTATCTTGTTGAAACAGTAATCCCCAGAGGCCACGAAAGGAACGGAAGCACAACGGGCCACAAAGAACTACCAAAGAAATTCAGCTATCAAGAAATGACTTCCAGCCCAAGAAAAAGCAGGGCTAGTGCATAATGCTTTGAGAGGCTTATTTAAAAAAAAATATCTGTTGCGTGGAAAATCAAGGTGCGGGACCTTCAAAAGCGCGGGGCCTTGTGCAGCCACACCACTGTCGGGCCGCCCTTGATGATACCCTCGGCTTGTAAAGTAAGAACGAAGTTCTGCACTGTCCAGTCAAATCGAGAATACATCTGCGAAAGTTTGATTATTTGCATATTCAGTCAAAAGATATTTGCGCATGAAATTTCCTTACGATCGGTTTACTTTTTCAGGTCATAGCGATTTCTTGGTCAAATGCTGTATCATGACTTCCTGTAAATCAAGCTCTTCTGCATCTTATGTTATTTTATGCATAAACAACTTTCTAAAATATTCTTAGATTAAACCATAACTACAGACCCATTAATCAAATCTCGCGAATGTTGGTAGCACACGCCTTTTACAGTATGCTCGTAGATGATTTGCATAAAGTTGCATCACTTCTTCCCGGTTTGTTATTTTGCACAACAACCTTATTTACTTATATACTTACTTTTCAATCCCGTTTGTCCATTAGGGTCGCAGCACCCCTAAGGAGGGTCTCCAAAGCTCGTGATCTTCCGTCATCAGGCGCATATCCTCAATGGTAATACCCAAGCGACTCGAATCCAAATTTTCCATGTAATCGAGCCACATGGTTTTACCCACCGGTTTGGGAAATAGCAACTGCATAGGAAGAACAGTTTCCCGCATCCGTAATACGTGGCCATGCCATTTGAAATGTAATTTGTGCTCCACACTATATATATCCTGGTTTTCGGACCACGCTGTATTGTATAAAATTTAAAAATTCGAAGGAGTGGAAGTCTTAAACAATTGAGTAGAATAATGCCTAATAAGAATTTGAGAGGAGTTTTAGAATCATTTATGAAAAATAATTCTCGTGGAAAATAAGCTGACAGAAAACACTCCTAACCAATTACTCGCAGAGAATTAAAATTAAGGGAGACCGGGACAGGTTTACACACTTATTTTATTATTTTTGTATTTTTAGTAATAAGCTATTTCACTCAATTTTCATATCCATTCATTAGTTAAACTTCAACCTACAATAGGGTGCCTTTAATTTACCTTAAATTTAGATTATTTTCAAATTAAAAATATTTTTGAGGTAATCTCACCTGTGTAAACTTGCCCCGTGACCGGGACCGGATTACACAATGGTTTGAGTATGTTTCCACACCATTTAACATAATGAAATATAAGGTTTGGTAATAAAAGTCAAACAATTTGTAATATTTATAATTTCGTTTAATTTAGTAAGTACAAATGAATAAGGATACACACAATTCAAATAGAGGATACAAATACGAATATTACCAAATAAATATTTACAGGATACAAAACATACTGAATTGCCTGTTGTAATACAGTGGTCATGTGCTCACCTCATACACTCTGTTAACAATCAATTCAGTAACTTAAAATAACCGCAAAAGAACAGGATAAGCAAAAAGGAGTTATGATGATCTAATTGTACAAATCCTATAACTGCCAATAGGGAGTGCAAGTGTGACGTCAGTCCTTGGAATTCTTCAGTCACGTGACTCGATTTGGTTCCAAACAAGTCTTCTCGCTTCGGGATTTAACATGGTTCCAACGTAGGGATGGAATAAAATCGTTTTGTGTAAGTCCAGTGTTTATAACACATTTAAGATGTGAAATTGTTTAGTTCCTCACTGCTCAAGAAGGAGCCAAAACAGCGATTTAGACATCTATCGTTTTCCCAAAGAAAGAAAGATCTGCGAACGATGGCATTCTTTTGTTAAGTGATTAAAAATGATTAAAAAGCGTTCTAATATTAATGTATAAATTATATAATGGTATTAAATGTCTTAATAATAATATAAATTACACAAATTAACATAATAATTTAAGAGATGTCATTTTTACTGGCCGCCCGTTTCAACGTTACTAGTACGTATATTGCGTGGTTCCAATGTTTGGAACCAGCGATCCCATTTCCTAGGCTCTCGGCCCGTTCATCGCGCAAATGACGTCAGCTGTGACGTAGTCACTTGCACTCCCTATACATTAGTGCGAAAATTTACTTACCAGAAGAAAAAATCAGAAAAAGTTTTCTATTTAACTGTTCTCACATGCGATTGACTCCAGACTGTTTTGAGGATACATGGCGGTAGATACGTTTCTCCTGATTCGATGGCGGTGCGCTCTGACCAACGGTAAGTGAACTGTAGGGAATGTGTAAAACTACCCCAAAGTTACCTATTCTATATTAATTGTTTTCTCTCAGAAGTAAAAGCTGCACGATGAGCACTTCCGTTTTTAGAGCACATTCGCTTCGAATGATAAACTGGCTATTAAAGTAGGTTGACAAAAATACCTTTCATAGCTGATTCAACCATTTCAAAAACAACAACAGCGGTGTATTTAGATATCATTATATAATAAACTAAAATATATGAGACTGACCTTATACTTCTGTGGATACATGCATAGAGATGAAGGAGGGAAACCACTTGTCCACAAAAAAGAGTTTTATATACCATAAATGTATACAACCAAGTAGCCATCATCAGTATGTAACAAAGCAAAAACAATTTGGTTACATGTATTTATAAGAATAGTAGCCAATCAGGAAAAAGATACAACTCTGCAGTCCTGATTGGCTACCACTTACAAACAAGAGGAGGACCTAATAGAGAGCTATATAATAAAGAAGAAGATAAGTTTATATTGGGTATGATAACAAGGCTTTCCAGTTTGTCAAGTGGTCCACTATCATGATTCATTAATTTAACGCTGTCATTTTTCGTTATCTCCAAAGACTCAAGAAAATTCAGTTTTCTGGCATCTTCTACAACGTGTAAAATACGTACGTTTTCTTTCTTCGCTTGATGAGCTGTGATCAAAATGTGTTCAGCATATGCTGATTTTTCCGGACTGTAGTTCTTAATGCAGCTGAAGTGCTCTTTGATTCTTGTTTCAATCCTACTGCGGTTTTGGCCAATGTATTTCTGGTCGCAGCTACCACATTGGAGTTCGTTAATCTCGGATCTTTTTGGAGCATCTATTCTATCCTTAGTGCTGTCAAGGAGTCGTTTAAAAGTATGGCTGCTTCTGTATGCCACTTGTAGGTCAAACATTTTGTCTATCTTTTCAAAGCCCTTTGTCAGTTTCTTGTTGTAGGGTAGGCTAATGAATTTCCTTTTCATATCTCTGAATTTGTTCTGTGAAGATTGTAGGTGTTGATATCGTCTTCTTGAAGGCGTGCATCTTGATGAGTTAGTCAATTTTTTCGGTTTTGTAGCCATTGAAAGTGGCGGCTTCTTTGATCCTGTGGAACTCAGTATTCCTCTTATCTTTGTTGATCATGTGGTTGAATGCAGCTAGTTTATATCCGAAGCAGTGGTTTGAGTCGCTTTTTATATATGCGGGAACGTAGTTTGGCTTTCTGTAGATATCAAACGTAAGCTTCCCTCCCTCTCTATGTACAAATAAATCCAGAAAAGGTAGGGAATTATTGTGTTTATTGTCAAGTGAGTATATGGATCTTGTTCAATGAAGTCTTCAACTCCTTTTAAATAAGTGGCTTTGTTTAAGATAATAAGGTGATTGCTTTTGTCATCTTTAAGGTAGTAGCAATCTTTAAACGTAAGTCCTGTAGTTCTTAATGCAGCTGAAGTGCTCTTTGATTCTTGTTTCAATCCTTCTGCGGCTTTGACCAATGTATTGTGTTGCGTCGCAGGTACCACATTGGATTTCGTAAATCCCGGATCTAGTGGTGTATTTATTGCATTAAGAAGATAGAATTTCAATTGAAGAGATTAAACAGTACCATGTCAGTTTCGACTTGTGGAATAAAACTGTATGTAGACGTTCTTCCATTGGGAATGCTCCAAAAAAATACTTTAAAGAGACGTTCATCTGCTCCCAGGAGGTACGACTTCCTGTGATATCGGTTTCGTTTGATATCTGCTTTGAAAAACGTGACATCAAATCTCAAATTTTCCCTACAGCGATATCGAATTATGGAATCTCATATTACCATTCCATAATTATTAATATCGAATCACATATTAATTAATTAAGGTGTTCCAGTGGTATTTTGTCAACAATCTTCTTGCGATTATGCACACAGCTGTGATCCTTATTTGTTTGTTTAATTTTCTCATAGAATGACAAAAAAATCAATGGGTTCAATTATTTTGCCTTTCCGTAAAAATTTTTTATCTTAAAGGCTGTTTCATCAAGCTAACTTCACAAATTGTCAAATGAAGCATTCTTTTTTGATTCCTTACGAGAATGTTCTTATTTATTAGGAAATCTTATGCCATAGAAAAATGTAAACATTTCAATGAAAGCTTGAGTGTCTTCAAAATTCTCTGCATATTCACTGAGTGCTAACTTTATTAGATATACGAAGCCTGTCCGAAAAGTTTCTGGATTGAGGCTACAAAAAAAGTAGAATTCGCTGCACCTTTTTCCTATCCGGATCGTGTGACGCCATTTCTGCTGATGACGTAATGAAATTTGCAGCTGTTAAGAGTGCCGCGTGCAATTCTTGTAACACACTAAAGAGAACGTTTTTATTTTCTCGTCGCGTGGTAAAAATGACAGAAAACATTGAGCAACGATATTGCATCAAATTTTGTTTTAAAATCGGTAAAACCGCAACGGAGTGTTATGAATTGCTAAAACAAGCATTCGGCAATGATGTCATGAAGATCAAGAAAGCGCTCAAAGGATGAGATTTGAAGATGTGGACGTGACAACACAAAATGCGACGGCGGAGTTCTTGGCCATCCCAAAGGAGACATTCCGTACTTGTTTCGACCAATGGCAGCAATGCTGGGCTAAATACGTTGCTGCAGACGGTGCTTATTTTGAAGGTGACAAAACATTTATGTTGGTTCGAACCGTATTATTTTGTAGCCTCAATCCGGATACTTTCCGGTTAGGCCTCGTATACGTCATTGTAGAGTGAACAGCAAGATAGCAAAACAAAAATTTAAGCGATTTCGAACGCATTCTGATAGTCGATGTTAGAATTGTCAACATGTTGGGCTTTTTTCATATAAAATTTTTAGTTGGCGACTATGGAATGGGGTACAATATCTCGTCAATGAGAAGAGTCAGCATCGCTTGGATAAAAATTGTACACGCCAACACGTATGGATTCAAGAAATAGCCGATCAATACAATAACAGACTTCACAATTTTGGAATGTACTATGGATAAACTATGAATGTGGTCAGGCCGGATTTCCCATAAGCCAACCTAGGCCATAGCCTAGGGCCACCAGTCATTAAATTGAAAGTCATTACAAATCAAGTTCTTTTTGAGAGGGGAAGGGGGCGCAGAATTATATTCTTTGGCCTAAAAATGTGTAATCCGCTCCTGTGTTTCGTATCAACAATAACAATAGGAAAAACTGTAAGAAAACTATTGACACCATTCAGCAGCTACGGAATAGCCTTAAAATACAGCGATTAGAATCACGCGGTCTGAAGAGCCACGTTTTCTCTTCCACCACAAAACTACGAAAATGTCGACAAGGCGAATGCAGCATGAGGTGATGGCGTCCTCTGTAATATAGGCCTTACGGCTAAGGGCGGTTCTGTCAAGGATTGGCTATGTTCTTATGGGAATTGTTAGATCCATTGGTGTATGCAGACAATATACTGAACACATATTAGAATATTTTTGCCGACCACGTTCATCCTTTTGGCCACAGTCTTACTCTACGATAACGTATTTTTCAACACGATATACCACACGCTACAAGGCTGGCTGGTGTCCGAGTGATTCCACAAGCAAGGCCAAGAAATTGCCGTTTTACCATGACCGTTCAGTCTCTAAATAATAATCTCATCGGGCATTAGTGAAATGAAATTGAACAGATACTTGTGATACTACAATAGCTCCCTTCACATGGAAACAGTTTTAGGACGCTATTCTTTAGGCATGATTAGATATTTCTGTAAAGCAACGGTTCCAAACCCAGTGGAATCTATGCATACGAGCTGTGACATCGATCGAGGAGGTGTACTAACTAAAGTGAACACAAAATTTTCTTCAATAATCATATATAGCTAAGAATATAAACAAATAATCATCACTTGTCCTTATTTACATTATTACAAAAATTAATATTTTTTTAAAAAAAAACACATATAAATTCTATTAAATATTTTTTAAAGTAAAGCGACTTCTCTTAGAGAATCAGTTAATAAATGACGGGCAATTTTTCTTTCTCTTTAATCCTTTTCGCTGAGCTGGTCGTGAATTTTTATGAACGCGAGACAAACACGGAGCGAGAACGACTTCTCAATGAAGACTGATTTATGATCGCTTTAGAAATGACGAATCTATTAATGAAGTTATATACATGGCACTAAGTGTCTTCTTAAACCTGTGAATAAAAAAAAAAAAATTTAATGGTATTCCTCTGGAGTCTTTTAACCATTAAAACACTCCTCAACCTGGTTTACGGCCGACTAAATGGTGCAAACAGCGTACACACGCTTATTTAGAATTCAACGCCTCCGACGGCGAACGACGCGCATAATAAACAGAATGGCGAACACCTTCCACGCAACATCCTCTTCTCCATTTAATTTAAAAAAAACTAATTCAAAAAAACTTTACACAAAGAGCAATAATGTTTTTTTAATTAACAATTTTTTATAAGCCATTTAACATACAGAATAGCACATTTTAAAGTGATTTTTTCATCAAAGAATAATCTTTCATTTTAGCAATGGAAAACAAATTATGCATACTGGCAAAAAACACCAACCTTGCATGTGCATCATGAATCTAGGAATAATCTGTTGATGCTGAATGCATCCGCTGAAAATGGAGTATAAGGTAGCGGACACAGTTTTTATTGTAGCGGGAGAATTACATTCTACATTATTAACACTATTCTTAGAATGGATAGCCCCTTCGCTCTGTGTTGTATTGATTGAGTTATTATTTAACCAATTTGGAGTTATAATTTAACTTTTTGAAATTGTTCTGCTTACCAACAAGTATAATTATCCCGGGCAACGCCGGGTCCTCTGCTAGTAATAAATAAATGCTAAATCGCGTACTCGGCAGTAAATCTGAATAATCTCGACTTTTAGTCACAGTCAACGTTAGAAATGCAATTATTACGAAAGCGGAAACACGTCTAGGCACGAAGCTAATGTTTGTAAACACGTATCCCGTCTATAGATAAAGCCACAGTAGATGCTGATATTGGAGCATGAAGACATATGGTCACCTCCCCCCGGTTTGAATCTTCTTGAAGATGAGTAAGATGTACTAGCATAAGCTTTTGGACAACGAAATCATCTTCATAGTCACATTTGCAGATCTTTTGATACAAGATTCTAGGCTATATTTAGATCACAACATGTGATTCAGTATTTCATCGAATAAAATTGGCAATGAAAGTAGCTTCATATGATACCAATAAAGGTTCGTAACTTTGTTTGTATCTCTTTTTCCTCTCTAATTCGCTTCCGATTTTCAATTTCATGCATATTTATTGAATACAGTATCTTTTAATAAAATTTTTAGTAGAAAATCTAAATAACGATTAACGCCAGTGAATATCACCGTTTTAATGAAGTATATAAAATAAACAAATCGTTCTTTAATAAATTAAACATAATGCTAGTTATAATGTGTATCCTTTAACTTATAAACGCTAACATTAATCAACAAAATATCTCGTTTCTTAAAAATTCTGAAACATTAACTTGATCTATTTTGCAATATGTCGGAACGACGAAATGTGCTGTTATTTAAGCGACGATGCCCATAATAATTCAGCTACTCATAATGTCTGCAGCTAATGTCTGAAGGATTCTCTTATAACTGAAAAATTTTAAACTAACTCCTGATGTTGGCTCTGACGAATCCACTAAGGCTTATGCTAATTCTATGAATGCACATGAAGCATGCACTCTACGGGAGTGGGAGTTTGAAGGAGAAGGGGCATTCAAGGGATGTCCGTGTTTCTCTGCTTTATAATGTCTAAGTCGTCGAGTGAATGTTGACTTGAGCGAGAGTTTCCCACGAACTGTGGCAAGAGGCCACCACTCGTTGACTGACATTCAGAGGTAATTAGCAAAGGGCTTGTTTACTTCTTTTCAGTGAGATAAAGGCCAAGTGAAATGTGTTTTTCTAACGTTTGTTGTTACGTGAACTGGTGGTTTCTATTCTCCTATACAAATGTTCTCTATCACGCATCTTAAGGTATATAATAGACAATAACAACAAGCTTTAGTTACTGGGAGTAATGTTCTTTTTGCTATTTTAACAAGACATTTTTCTCTAATGTTCCAGGACAGGAAAGTTTAAGTGGTACTTTCTGAAATAATATGATACTAAAAAGTGAGTATTTAAAAAATGATTTCTTTATAAATCTCGAAAAATTTAAAAATGGATATATGATTTATTTTTATTTACTTAGGGGAACGTTCATAAACCACGTGGTCAATTTTTTTTTTGGGGGGGGGGGGAAGGGGGTCAGGATTTGGCCAATAATGTGGTTAAATTAATTTTAAAATCATTCGAAATTCTGATTTTAATATATTTGTTGGAAGGGAGTTCTAATTTCTCTGAACACAGCCCCCCCTGTAAAATGGGAGGTAAAATAGATGGAAAAAGTGACCACGTGGTTTATGAACGGTCCCTAGGGAAACGTGAAAGACAAAGTTCAGAACTCTTGACAGTATTAATAATTATATCATTTCTGAAATTGTAATCCGAATGGATTATGAAGTTCTAAAGCTGAATTTTGCCGGGCAATATGTATAAATTTCGCAATGGAATAGATATCTCTTAAAAGTGAGCCCATATCTCCACATTTCGCTTGAATCTGTACGTGAGAATAGGTAAATATCAATACCTGAATTGTCCTCATCATTATGTAGAAAAAATATAAGCAGATTATTCGTAATTAATATCTGTGAAATTGGTATTATTTGCACGTTCACGTTCTATGATTTTTATCATCTCTAACAACTTAACGTGTTTAACAAGGTGCCATTTATCCTCTCGGCAAAAGAATTTTTTAAAAAAAGAATCCGTTGCCTTCAGTCCTTAAACAGACATGTTTAAATTTTTTTTTTGTGTCCAATCAAATTACAGTTTTTCGAAATTCCCATAATTTATATTCTATTCGAAAGTGCATGAGATTACACCATCTAGAGTTACTGTCGAAGTCATTTACCTTTTGAAAATAAATTATTTATTTTCCACGCTTTTCCTGCATTATCTTTTTTTTTCTGAAAAAAAGGGAAGTGAATTTAAGATTTAAAACCATTTTCTCTCAAAACTTCTCAAGATGATTACCGAAATCGCTAGGCTGTCAAAAGGTGAAGATGTTCGGAAGGTGATGGAGGGGAGAGAGAGAGAGCCTGAAGCCGCATCGGCCTAGGTTAAGGGACGGTTACGAGGGGGAAGGGAGAGCCGCCTTGGTCGTCGTCGTCTTCGTCGTCGTTCCCTCGGGGATCATCCATTATGTCCGCGGGATTTAATTATAATTGCAGAGGCACAAAGGAGCGAGCAAAAGCCCTCGACATAGGGAGAATCTCATCGGCGGGACGAAGATGAAGTGGCCACGGATGGAAAAAAAAAAAGGGAGAGCGAGAGAATGCAAAAAGAAGAAAGAGAGGTAGGGTAAAAAATAGAGAAAAAAAAGGAAAGAAAAGAATAGAAAAAGACCATAACATTTATGAACAGAAAAATCCGTTTCGTGCACGTTGGAATTCAGGAAAACAAATTCCAGAAGGAGAAAAGGACTGTTCGTCTGTCTGTCTCTCTTTAAATGTAGGTGCCTTTTTTTACGTGATAGTAGAAAACCGTAATAAGGATAAGAACAAAATAAAAGGCAAACGTAGGGGAAATTGAAGATTAAGAAGAGGGAAAACTTCAACAAAAATAACAACACAGAGGATAAAAACACTTCAATAAAAATTAAATAGAGAAAAATAGTAAAGAATCCTCCAAAGACCCATTTTCCAATTATTACTTCAATAAAAGTCTAGGAAAAAAACTGCTTATGAAAAGTTGTCCAAAACACAAAACTGCTAGGATTCAAAGTCAAGTTCATTCCTTAACAAGGGAGGAAGGTCGTTGGGGTGATATGGAAATCAATACACAATGAAAATGAAAAATAAGCTTATTAAATGTGGCTCTTGGAAATTATCGAAGCATTTATGTTTGCAGATTAATTTTTGGATGAATATACAAACAAAATTAATGCTAAATGATTCTATCTAGAATATATCTGTATGACATTTTGATTAATACACATTTTTAATAAGTGAAATGGAGGAGTGAACTCTGAGCATTAGTTCTCCTGCAATGCAGTGAAGCGGAATTGGTCGCCTCTTCTATCAAAGCATCAGACGTTGGGACTTCAACAAAAACTAAATAGTAAGAAAGAAAGTTAATATATTTAGCAATCATATTTACTTCGCTTAAAATTACAACATAGAACACTATCAAAAATCATTAACTTTAAGCAAATTAAGGTGAGGCACTTGATCAAAAATCACACTAACAAATTTAATTTAAAAATTATAATTCAATTTCATTTAATTTAATACAATAAAATGATCATTCAAAGTCTATCACGGATATTCAAATATTAAATTTCTGGCTTTTTGTTAGATTGTCAGACTGATAATGAAATAGATCTCCTTCGCAGACAAATGTCTATTGATTTTTATTTAATTTAATTATTGATCTTATCGTACACTACATGATCAAAGGAGTTGGGACACCTGTTGCTCTACCGTAAAGCCGCAAAAAGCTTCAATCAGTCGGACCACCCCGAGCTGCTATCACTGCCTCCACCCTACATGGCATACTGTCCACAAGTTTACGGTATGTGTCCACAGGTATTGATCTCCATTCCTCGACGAGTGTCGTGGTCAGTTCCTGGATAGATGTAGGGCGAACCATCCTGGATCTCACACGTCGTTCCAATTCGTCCCAAAGAAAGGTGACATCCAATAATCTATTCTCGTACGAACTCCGAGAGATCCTTCTGTCGTGGCATATTGATGATATGTCATTTGTTCTATAATTCAGCTGTGCTTGAAATGGATCATTCTATTAAAAAAAATTATTTAAATTTTGTTGTTAACTTTAAATGAGTTTTTTTCATGAAATGATCCATTTCCAGGTGTTCACAGGGGTGTCCCAACTCCTTTGATCATGTAGTGCATATTGAAATTCGTATACGTATTGTGTCTAAAATTGTTTCAGTCCTCTTTTATAATGTTGTCATTTGAACTAGTGTATCAAAGATCAACCTACGATGCATAAAAGTGATTTACAACCAAGTAATAAAAACTGTTTTCCAATGCTAGAGAGCTGCTTCAAATATACAGGGTGAGGCATTTATCTTGAGACAACTGAATATCACGGAAACTAAGCATTGTACAAAAAAATGTCCAAAATCAAAAGTGAATTATTTCGCGGGGTCAATTCATTAGTTAAAAAAATTACCCCCTTTTGAAATCTTAAATATAACCCCTATATTTAATGGTACACAATATTCGAGAAATGTTTTATTCTTAGTGTTTTTTCAATTGATAGAGGTCCTCAAAGTGTGGAACTTTTAAAGTTTTGAACCCAATTTTATCGATGGAGACAAAGAAATAGAGAGGGCAGCGGTCTTACAGACATTCCTATTGTACTTTTTAATGGTCTTTAAGAATCCGAAGTCAGAATTTCAAAAATTCAAAATTTTTTAGTGTACAAGCAAACTTTTGGGGGCAGCAGTCCTATCGAGATAGAGTCTTTGTGTGTGTATTGAAAAATATTGGATTTTTGAAAAAATTGGCAATCTTGCTAATCTCCAAGAACTTTATAACCGTATGACACAGTAATATTGTGGAGGAAGTGGATTATCGGATAGATGACTACCGCATCAGCAAAAGCAAACACATTGGGCATTTGTGAAGTACGAGAAAAAAAAACAAAACTTTGAGAGATTGTCGTTCAGTCACTGTCCGTCGCGTAGTTTTGTGTGGCGAATTTCTAAAATGTTTCACGGATTTATGAAACTGAAAAATTTCATATTTATATTCAATGGAAAAGCAAATTTTATAACTTCAAAAGTCTGGAATATACAAAATACGTAATTTAAGATAAATTTTCCAAATATACTCATTCCTCGATGTACGAGCAAATACAATTGAGATCCATGCTTTCGATTTATGAGTTTACCTAAATATTATAAAATTCCGATCATATGCATGTATGATAGAAAACAAACATAAATAAATTAGCAAGTTCATATTTTCAATAAGTGTGTGAACAATATAATATTCCTTCATCTATTTGCTTTTATGAAGGTCAAATTTAGATGTTATAAACAATGCCAAAATCAATTTTGAATTTCCGATCATTTGATAACCATGTCATCTTAAAAAATTGTTGTGAAAATGGCTAATAAAATTAACAAAAAAAAAGCCTTCCAAAGAACATGGTCTCTAAAAGGGACCGCTGTCAGGGCTGCAATCCCCGGGTAACAGATCAAGGCGCCCCCTTCGGTTTCTCGCCAAATTACTTAGAGATAATACAGTATGTACATTTTGTTCAATAAGTACATTAAAGTTTAACAGTGATTTAAGTTGTCGTTTACTATTAATGCTTTTTATTGGTAATTTGCACGAAGCTAAGATGTTAAGAATTATTTTTGAAGAAATGTGAAAAGTTCTTTATTCTAATTGTTCTAATCATACATGTGTTGATATTTTAATTACCGTATTTTCAATGGAAAACATCACAAAAGAAGAAAATAGTACATTATAACCAAAGAAAAAAATAACACGCAAGGAATCTTTAATCAGGAAACGTTATGACCAAACAAAAAAAAAAGAAAAACAAAGCATAAAGACACACGGAATCCTCCGCAACCCTTTAAATTCCTATAATAAATACACGATCACGAACCATTGCAACGATCTCTTATGTGTGGGAAGAAAAAAAATTGTTGGGGTTTGAATGTAGAGTGAGAATCTTCTTCCCATCTAATCGGTGGCGAGCTCTTCTTCACAGGGTGACAGCAGCTTTTCACTGTGTTGAAAAACTTCTTTGGAGACGAAAAGGAACTCGGGGGTGAAGGAGGGAGGAAGAAGAGGAACAGGAGGAGGAGGAGGATAAAGAGGAGAGGCCCAAGACGGAAGACTCGTCTAGGGTCGCCGAAAGGGGAAAAAATACGAGAAGAAGACGGTCTAGAAGTGACTGGATTTTTCCAATGGTTCCACTTGAATGGAATTGAGGACGATTGATGAAGAAGGAAATGAGACCAAGCAGGAACCGGAACACGTTCACAGAGCCACCTGTATTTCCCGATTGCAGTCATCAAAGACCGCCCGGTCCGGTAAATCAGTCGGACGATTGTTGGTGCAGCCTAGACGGTGGCAAAGGGAACGACTGAGCTCCGGACCCTGTCTCCTACTCGCTCTCAAAAGAGAAAGAGAGAGAGAGCTCGGGCTTAACAGCAATTGGAGGCGACTTAAAGAGATGGGTCGTGAGAACCGGCGGCCACCGCTCTACCTCTAAAGACGGGGTGCTTGGCTAGAAATGCAACGAAATATCGACAAAGAGAGAGAGAGAACGAGAGAGAAGTGGTTGCAGATCCGCCATGCGGGTTCCCTGTCTCCGTTTTTCTCCTCCTCCTCCTTCTTTCTCTCTTTTTCCCTCACAGTACTTGTGATATAAACAGACTTTTTCAGTAATAGTAGGACGGCAACATACAAGATGCTCGAATGACTTAAGACCAGAAAACTTGAACCATCTCGAAATGGTCTCTAAAATGCTGCTTTCATTTTTGATATCTGAAAAGGCTTAGGCATCTTGATATTATTGAGTGTCTTTAAATAATTTTACTCTTTTTGTATTTCTATACTTTACCGGAATACTTGATCTAGCGAGCTTTAAGCTGCAGGATAAGCTTGAGGAAGAAGAGAGCTACAAGAAAAGGCTATAAGAATCAAAACAAAATGGCATGAGAGTCGAGTAGATTCTAAAAAATATAGCTTCCCTATAATGTTGTTTCTTATTCTATAGATCTATTAAATACTAATGTCCCATATTTATAGTACAAGCGCATTTGCCTTGTTTTTAATATTCGATAACTCTCCTTAAGAAGGGAATCAAGCCAAAAACTGTGGACACAACTATAGAAAGAAAAATAACTCCGAAAACACTATTCCACATAATAAATTTTAATGACTCATAGTGTTTTCGGAGTTATTTTTCTTTCTATAGTGATTCATATTTTAAAGTCTGAGAATCGAGTACGTCAACGCTTCAGCTGGTTCCATAAGATTGCGCAGATTTTATTAGTAACCCTAGTTATTGTATCTTACTCATAATGAGTGAATAGATTTAATATAATCGCATGTCATTTTGAATGGGGTTTTCAAAAACTCAGCTTATGGCCTTCTGTCCCGTTTTACTTGTCCTGCTGCCTTCTCCGCTTTTTGTCGGGGACAGACAAACACTTAGCTGAAAATTATCGCGTGCTATGGCGGGCACGAGCTCAGCTGGTTATATTCAGCAGCTGTATAGGAATTCACGGGACTTTGGAGAGCCCCATTCTCCACCCTATGAATAGCCATTAATAAATTTCGTCTCTCTCTCTCTTTCTAACCGAGGGGACGAAAAGAGTCTGTGTCTCCTTTCCACCCAATCCTTTAATGCCCCCTATACAAAGAGCAAACCATTGCGTACGCAACTCACGTTTTCCAAAAGCAGCTCGGAAATCGTCTTATAAGACAATACTATTATATATAAAAACATCACTTTAAAGTTTGGGTTTAGACTGCATTTATTCACAGGAGAAATATTATGTTTTGTAAAATAATCGTAGCTTAATCTCCTCAACAAAAAAAAAAGCGAGTGTGGCTAGCCCATAAATTCTGTGGAGTCCCTTTTTTTTAAATATAAGTTTTAGATTCACCTTCGTTGCGGTCTTAAAATTTACAGTCTGAAGGATACCCTAACTTGATTATACATTTTTATTTCTTAACTTCAAATAAATTGGTAATTCTCAAAATTAAATTTCTTTTCTTGGCTTGAAGAACAAAATGAAATTGCCAAAGAAGACATCGATCGTCCGAAGCCTTGAAAATGAAATATGAGGGAAATATATTAAGTAATTTAAACCACGTTGGAATTCACCTTCTAGCCGTCTATAAACAAAAGGCTAGTCGCAGCTTGCTTTATTATTAGTACAGACACATACTTAAAAAAGAAGAAGAAAGAAAGAAAAAAAAAAGAAAGAAAGAAAGAAGAACAATAAAAATAAAAGAAATAACAGTCCCAACCTAAACATTAACAAATATTTCAGCTTCAAGCACGCGGGCTCCAGAGGGGCATAAAAAATAAAAAAAAAAATTGCTCCACAGATAATAAATTTCTCTGCGAAGACCTCACGGATTTTGCAGTGAAGGGTTTTAATTTTCTTGTTGGATCGACGAAGATCAACGAACCCTGTAATAACATGACACTTTTTCGTCTTCACATCTGAATGGACAAGAACACACGAAGCTCATAGATGAAACCTAAGAGCTCTTTCGACTCTAATAAGAGAAATTTTTTGTGCATTTTTCAATACCGTAAAAAATTCCGTAATTTAAAAAATATTATTTTTACTCTCATTTTTAATTAATGAAAAGCTCAAGTGTTTGGGATATGGTTCTTAACGTTCCGTTATGTGGGGAAAGTACGTTGCAAGCCAAGCATTTACATTTATTTAAGTCAACTACTTTTTTAAATTTTCACTTAGCAATTTGTATTTAATGATAAAAACCTACATCCTAGAGGAACTCGAGCATTTTTCTCATGCACATGTACACAGTTAAATGTTCCCAAGATGACGGCTCTTCTTTAATATTTGAAGCTAGAAAAATCTCGAACCTTCAATTAATTCAGAAACTTCAAAGGGAACCCGGGAGTCTTTTGAAATGTATGCAGTTGTTTATTAAATGCGGAGATGCAAAACATGTGTGAAACCTCTCGAACATTGCCCTCTTGGCGTCAAGAGAAACAGAGATGGAGGGGGAAAGAAGAAAAAGAGAGAAACAGAGAGAGAGAGAGAGAGAGAGAGAGAGAGAGAGAGAGAGAGAGCGAAAGAAAGAAAGAAAAAAATACAGAAAACCTCCAAAGCACAAACAGAAAAAGAAACCCAGCAAGAAAGAAGAAGTAAGAAGCAAGTAGAAGGAGAAGAAGGACCGTTAGCTTGGAATTCCTTCGGAGCGATGTTTGGCCCTCAGGGGAAGATCTTTCGGCCACGACGCCCCCAGCCACACGGAATCTAGGCTTTTTAACAAGAAAAGCTAAGGGAGAAGAGCACCACCAAGAGAAAGAAGAAAAAAGAAAGAAAAGAATTAACCTCAAGAGAAGTGAAGAACTTAACCCTCGCCATTTCACCGCAAATTATTTCACACGTTGAAAGCGTCACGGCTCTGCAATTGCCATCAATTCATTTAATAACATACAAAGCCACCACATGGATATTTCTCTCTTTCTTTCCGATTTTTCCTTTTCAGAACGGTCTCATTACTTAATGATTTTCTTTTTTTTTTTCCTTTCATTTTGATTCCCCATTATCTTTGAGAAAAATTTCTAAGCACGGTCTAATCCTCCTTGCTTATAAAAGACTTCCATCTTAATAAAATCTGTAGTATTAGGAACAATTTTCTCAACTCGATTGCAAACATAATTACGATTCCGATTTAAGTAATTCTTAATAGACAAAAGACAAGTAATAATAGATACAATGGAAGCCTTTCAAAAAGGCAGATTTTCAAAGTTTTATCTTGATTTTTTGCTCTCAGCAGAATACGATAGTTTGATGACTACTCGAGTTGGCCCTTATTTTGAAGATTTTAAAAACTCTCTATGAAATATTTGCCATATTTGACCTCGTTTTTCTTTTTTTTCCTTGCTTTTTTTAATATTCTCGCTGATACTCATGGAAGTATATTCGAAATTTTAGGATTGTAGCTTAATAACGAATTATAAATTTTATTATGTCAGAAATAAATAGTACTGTAATTATATAATATACAAAGAAAGATGGATGAGCGATATCGGAATTTTTAATTGACGTCTCAATTTCTCACATACTTGGACAATTTCAATTTCTCGCATTGATTAGAAAAGAATATTCTAAGTTTTTCCCACTGTCAAGTAACTAATATTTACTATTTTCCATCATTTACAACCCCAGTTGAATATTTTATTAACAAATTACATATCAAGAAAAAGAATCTGAAATTTAATACTGAATTGTTCTCATAAAAACATATAAGACAGTCTACACTTCGGGGGTCAGAATTTAGTTTTGGATCCGAATTTAGATTTGTCTCTTCCTAGGAGACACTCACGCCACATTGGGATTCGAGCTAAAAAAATAAAAGACCATTAGCATCCTTTGCATACTTTCCATTTCCAGCATAGTAAACTACTGTTATTTAAAGAACAGCACAAGCAACAAAACATCCCAATGTCTCCTGCGGTGAAAGGAAAACATATATCTAGGCATCAAGATGTATAAAATTGACAATTTCCATCAGAACTGTCTTCTTTTTTTTTGTTTCACAAATTTTTAAATCAAACAGGAACAAATTCTTCTGCAATTTCAATCTGGAAAAAAGCGCCTTTTTTAATCATGCAATTATAAAGTTTATAAATTTCCCAATGAAGCCATCAATTCTCATTTGCTTCTTCCGTGTTCCGATGTAAAGTGCATTAGAAAAAGTGCCGAAGCAAATAATCGGAGTGAATGGATGATAAATGCGTGACACATCAGACAGACGTTATTAACTTAACACCTTAAATGAGCTGCGAATGACTCAGGCGAGTCTTTTAACGTCTGAAGAAGATATTTTATGAATTTTGCCAGCCATTTGCGCCCCTCCCCTGCCTAGGAAACAGCCATATTCCTTCCCCGCCGGTGAAAGAGG
>JAHWFO010003124.1:7765993-7810933 GCA_023313115.1 Rhysida immarginata
CCCCCCCCCCTCTCTTTCTATCCCCCATCTCGCCATTTCCTTTACGATTCCCAGGGCTAACCTCTTCTGACATTTACGATAATTTTATATTCGAGAAAATATCAACTTTTCACTTCTAAATTCAAACAAACATAAAATATAACTTAAATGGGCAATATAAACGGAGATGGTGGCTTTCAATAGAACCATCCCTTGCAGCGGAACATTCTCGAGAGTTTGACAGCATTTTCCTCGGTGAATTTACGAAGAGTTATATTTATCTAAGGCGATTAAAATTATGTTGTTCTTACCAGTTTGAATAGTTCATAAAAACAACCAGAATATAAGCAAATGAATAATAAATATTTTTAATATTATTCGCCATACAATGAAACAATTGTTTTGAGTTGGGCATCTCCATTTACTCCCGCTTTCTCTAATGAATTGTTGTCTTAATAGGTTGAGTAATTAATTTTATTAATTCCATTAATGTGACTTCGTCATGTCTTTGTTCATTGTAGGTCCTTCACTCTCATTCAAAGTTGCCGCATGTATTTGCGACATAAACAATTTTTTATTTAAAGTTAATTTCAAGAAGAAATTACAATTTGTATTATGCTATTTACTTTAAAAAAAAAAAAAAAGCTGCCAAATAAACTTAAAAATTCATATATTTCTTTTTTTACAATCAAGAATTTTCTAAAATTTATAAATTTCGAAAATAACATCGAATAACGGCATACAGCATAGCGAATAGAATTAATAAGTGTGATTACTCTCGCAGTAACCAATGCTAAAAATCAGGCGAGCGGCGGCTATGCGAAATAACAGCGCTGCTGTCGTTTTCGACCAACTTCGACTAGCGTTTTTTTTGCTTACTGCAAATGGGAATTTCACGTTTCGTGTTAAGTTTCTGTCATATATTTTATTGTTTCACTATTTATAAATGATGAGCGTGTTATTAGTGAATTTGTATATCGTTTGGTAAGTTTAAAACAATATTTTTACTCGTATTTTAAAAAATTCACTGGTTATATTTACTCGTGCACGTACCTTATGACAGCAGATAAGCCTACTTCACTGCTTCGGCGGTTAGCAAATGTCTGACTGTCGCCGTCGTTGTTCTTGAAGATCACCAGAATTAAGCCCTTTTAGAGTTAGAACAGATTCGAGTTTCAATGAATTTCGTTTTAATTGACAATGAATTTAAAACGGCAGAATTATAGAAAAAGCAAAATGAACTGAGCATACCTGTTCGCATTTGGATACCAAGTCTTTGCTGGCAAAATGAAATCTACTGCTTTTTAATGGATTCTGATTGTAGGAATCTATGAAACGTAAGTTTCTATCGGATTTCTTATTTACCATCAAAACAGAGAAGGAAAAAAAATCATGTTTGAAAATTAATTTTTCAAACTACTGTTAACTACCTTTCATCTTTTTCCTTATAAGCGAGTACTAAAAACCTGCGACTCGCTGGTCGAAAACGCACGCAGTGACATCTTGCGGATGCGCCAGAAAACTACGCAAGTAATCACACTTATTATAATTCTATTCGTTATGGCATACAGCGTAACAGCCTACTTGCTTACTTTCCTTTAAACGCTGTAATTTATAATTTTATAAAGAACGAAAATATTCAATAATAATAATAAAGCGAATCAAGAAGACCACAGGATAAAGTAGTCATTATCTTTGTCGTTCTTTTTTCTCTCACTTGGACACTGTTCTTAATACGAAAACAAAGAGAAAGATTCTTGATGCAAAATAAATCGATGGAACTTTTACTAAAGGAAATAAAAAGAAAAACTAGAGTAGGCAAATTAACAAAATATGGAGGAAATGCTGAATTCACCGAGAAATCAAACGAAAAAGCGAATATTTAATTGAGGTGGAGATGATTCAGACTCGGAACAAATTAGAGAATTGACAGAACAGTCAGGCTCCTTATATCCTTCTTCCTGATTATAAAACAGTTAACCGGTGAAATATTTTTTTATGTTCCAGTATTTACATGAAGAAAGTGGCGGCCGTCCTTTAGCTGAATGCAAAGGGAGCCTTTCAACGGAGCAATCAAAGCAAGGGAGGCTTTGTGTTCTTATAAAGGGAGGCGGGGGTGGAGAAAGTTTTCAGGGGGAGAGATTTGAAAGACATCATTTCATCGATTTATAAAAGAACTACAAACTGATTCACAAGCGTTAACCTTGGAAGGCTGAATCAAGTTTCAGCGAAAATCTGTTGACAGATTTGTCAATATTTATTGATCTCAAAAGATGGAAATGTTTGAATAAATTCATATTAAAATATAATATTAATTTTCATATATTAAAAATATGAGTAGGAAAAGTACAGAAATTTTATTTAGTTCCAAGTATTCTTTCACGAAATAAGAAATACAATGTCTTCAGTCTAATTAAAGAGTTGCAAATAGCGAAGGAAAAAAACCCAAAAAAAAACCAACTCATTTAGCTAGGATAGGGCAATACCTTGAATCGCCTATACTTCCAAGGGAGCTCGCTTCTGCCTTAACAGGACCAATTAATCATCTTATCCTTTTAGCATCGACCGCTATTAAATGCAACGTCATTAAAATATTAATCTCCGATAATTAATTTTATTGTTTCGTGGTGAGACAGACGGCAAGGGAAGGAACCGATTTGAGCCACATTTTGCCTTCAGCTAATTCCATTAATCTTTACGACCATTTACGACTGGTCCACTTAGTTGATTGAAAAATTATATGGATCGAACATCTTTGGTTCGAAAGGAAACAACGACAATGACGAATTAACCAGTTCATCAATCGATTGTAAAATTTTGACAATACGAATGTTGTGATTTGTATGACTGGTTATTGCAGAGATAAGAACTAATATTTGAATATTAAAAAACGATATCAAAGTTCGTTCAGCATGCAAGTATGGAGATACACTTGAAGAACTATTTTCATTCATTAGCTCGTGAATTTCCTAAAACTAACTTCTGGAAGGTGATTATTCTATTTTTGGAATCAGCTTGCACTTTTCATGTCAATAGCGGTTTTAGTTGTTGTGTTGCGAGTGCATCGTTGTTCTGTTGTAATCTTTTGTGTGAAGGGAACGTGAAATGAGATGTGCTTGAGGTGTAAGTTGGGGGGGGGGGGGGGACGGGATGAACAGGTGCCGGAGAAGTGGGACATTCGTTGTCGGGTCTCCGTCGTTCAGGGAGGAGGAGCATGTTGACGAGAGACGCTTTTCGGAAAAGGGTGGAGGACCTCCATTACATTTCATCGTTCATTAAAATTGTTTAAAATCTGTAATATATTATTATGTAATTTTTTTCTCTTCACTCCCAATTTCCGTCTGTAATATATTTAAAACGAGGTTAATTCTATGGCTTCCGCTAGGACCAATCATTGCGGTGGGTTCCTTGGGAAATTTACGATAATTCTAATTAAGAAAGCGATTTTTTTTCTCACTTTAACTTAAAATTTCATAAAAAACTGCAAAATGGTTTTCTTAGCTCCATTCTGCATCTTCTCATTTTTAATAGATAATTTCATATAATACTAATTTTTTAAAGTAATTTTCTTAAACGTAATGTATATTCTTATCAAAAATATCCTTGAAAATTTTTATCGTCTGCTGCACAGAAACGTTAAAGAATATGAATTGGAATTTTAACCCATCCACACAAATTCTTTTTTTTTTTTGAAATCACAGTTTCCTCCTCGCCCGGAGATTTAAAAAGGTTTGCTCTATGCTTTGCTCTTAATAAAAACATTTTAATTACATTTGGTCTATTAAAATTCTCGAATCATTGAGATGTAAAATATTGCACTGATTTCACTGCTTTAATGTTTATGTTGTAATTGCCTAATTATATGCTTAGGATAGGAACTGGTGCTTATTTGAATTCGATAGAAGTTTTTATGATTCAAATTTCAGGACTTTTCAATCGCATCTGTCCTTCTTCGCATATATAGCTCGAAGTTATCCTAGGATTTTGTAGACGAGGCAACGTATCAAAACCGTTAAAACCAAGAAAGAAAATTGAACGATCTTAAAATGCTTTCGTGGAATCTATTAAATTTCGCTGTCGTTGCTTTCTTTTTTGTTTTCTTTCTCGACATAAGCTAATTCACACTGATTAAGAGCAATTAATCCTCAAAAAATAACATTTTTATGGCACTCTGATCATCTCTTAATCGAGTCACTTTAGACCTTTCCCCATACTGAAAGCTTTTCCGTTGCCACCCGTCGTCCTTGATTAGAAGAGAAAATCTTTTATTACTTTCCAAATAATCGATTGGCATACACGTTCCTTATACAGATGGAAAAAATATTATGACTCCCCATTTAGATGTGAAGTTTGTGCAAATTTCCATAATAAACTCATACCATTTTTCTTAATTATTTCACATAATTATAGAGGAACCAAAAAGTAGGCTGCAGTATGTTAATATTAATAACACAGTATGTTAATGTTAATAATAACCCAGAAGCATACAACAATTCTATTTTCTCATGTCCACCAATGTTCTTGGAACTTAGAGCTTAAAAAAAGTAGTAAAAAACACAAAAGAAACACACAATCTAATTCTGACTTGAAGGCGATAATGGTTTGATGTATTTTTAGTCTTTTACCGAATGTGAACGATAGAATAACATAGACATTGGGATGTCTGTAGTTAAAATAACTATCAGATTCCTCATTGAGAATGAACTCTACAATCACTGTTTCGGTTAAGAAAAAGTAATTATGACAATATAGGCCTGCTGTTATGACTAAATTTCTTCAACCGCAATGATAATTATAAAGTCATTCTCATAAGGGAAGTTTCATGTAATTGTTGTTCTGGGTTGCGGAATCAAATCAAATGTCTAAAATATCTGAGTTGCTCTGGACTAGGGTTGTCATTATTACCGGATTTCGTATTACCGGTAATACCGAAAAGGTAAATTTTAAAACCCCTACTAATAAAATAAAATCTTTCAAATTTTAGTATATTTCATTTTTATTACATAAACGCGTTGCATTTTCTAATTAATTTGTATTGCAACTTTTGAACATTAAAATAAACGCTTAAGAAACGTAAGCTCTTAATAGTGGAGGGGGGGGGAGGGGGGTAAGGAAGCACTCTATGGTTGATAAAAAATTTTACAGAAAAGAGCGCATCCGCGGAAGATTCTTATTTATTATTTTATTATTTATTTAATTTTTACGTGCCATATTTCAGCATAGATGCCAGATCAATATGAGCACGAGTACATCAAAAATAATCATACAAGACAATACAATCATTATAAGAAGAATGAAAGACATCAAAAATATTGAAAAATCGAATCAAACGCTGAAACGAAGACTGATAATAAAATCCCCACATTAGAGAAAAATGGTCATTTCGAAGACGAAAAGAACGCACCTTAAATTTAATATAAGATCAAAATATAGAATGAGTACCCTCTTACAAGTTTAAAATCAAACAGAATATCTTGACATATTTAAGACCTGCTGAACTCGACGTATGTCTTATTTTGACATTTCTGAAAAAGAGTTAAGTTGTTCCGACTCATTTTAAAATATCGTATAAAGGCCACAAGAACAAAACGTCTTTCGTAAAATTGTTTGTGAATGAGTCGGCACACAATACTAGTCTGTTACTAAGATTACAAGTAAGGCGGCAAAGGCCATCTAGAAAAGCAAAGTAATTCTCAGTAACTGCCAGGATATGCTATTTAAAGGAAGCCTAGAATCAGCACACCCAAATCACAGATAGTAGAAACCCTGATGGCTATAAAAGAGAGTTTACTAGGTTTATTCAGATACTTTAAACACTCATGTGATTCTGAAAGCACTAATGCTGTAGATCCAAACCGTTTAGTTCAGTGGGTTTACTTAGGTTAGGTTAGGTTACAGTTCTATTTTTAGCCATACTTCGAATAAAGAGTATTTATAGGTGTATTTCAATGCATTTTTATTACCGGTATTACCGATGCTTATTATCGGTATTACCGAAATACATTTTTTATTAGAAAACCGGTAACGGTAATACCGGTAATAACATCCCTACTCTGGATAATAAGGTGCTTCTTCATGTGCTATGTATATGTACAGTATATATGTATTATGAATGTAATAACACAAATTCTTGTCTTAATTTTGTTTGCTAATTAAACTTCATATTCAAAATTTTCGGAAGTTCCGTCATGAGGGCGCCGAAAAATGACAGAACAATTTTAAATTAAGTACTATTTCTAAATAAATCTGTCTAATAAAAGTGACATTAACCTAATTTTTTCATTTATAAGGGACACTAAAACTAAACTGAAACTTTGCCATTGTCATTATTCCTTGAATGCTTTCAAACGATACATTACTACGCTTCTTGTGACAACGGTTGCAGAGCCTTTCTTTATGACTAGAAAGAAAATTCTTGTTATTACCTCTTGTCTTCTTTTTTCTTATTCAGATGTTCCCTTTGTTCATTTTGGTGGGTCGGGTCAGTTGGATTTATTAATAATCGTTCGAGATAGTTGAAAGCTATCTTGAAATAGTAGAGAAAAGCCAGTTCTTCCAAATACCTTGCATTTCCCCACCATACCGAAAATTATAGAAATAATGATATATGGTCGAATTCAGGAAAATCGGCATAAACAAGCATATATGCAAAAGTATATAATGGATTCTGAGAGGTGCTGGGATACGTTTGAATGTGTTTTTTTGAGAAACCTGGTACGTTGTCGCGAAGAAGGAAACGAGATTTTTGTCGAATACGATTGCCGCACGGACATGGAATGAAGACAACTTCCATACCACGGCCAAGGAGAGCATGTTCGTCCCTACTGTTAGCACTATCATGATTATATGATAGGCAAATGAATTTTACTTGATTACATGAGTAACTAGGACATAGTGCAACTATTGAAAGTATGCTCGTGATGCGCGACGCTTTGATTCCTTCGTAAATCCATAAAAGCCTCCATTGACTTCGTAAATCCATAAAAGCCTCCTCTACTATTTCAATCTATGATATTGACTAAGGGCATCGCGTTGATGAATGTTACCTCCAAGTCATACGTTGCAAACCATCCACACAAGCGGGATATCTTTTTTCGTTCAGACTCATTCTGTAATATCACCTTTTCGGGCTTTGAAATGGAAAAAAAGCTATGACTAGTGTCGTTCCAATGAGAGAGTTCGGAAAATGATCGACTGTTTTATGCACCAAGCAGCCACTTTCTATGCGAATGGTATTCATAAATTTGTTGCACATTGGGATCTGTTTCAGCGCTAAAGATGGCTCTTTAATAGTGGGTCATATAATTGCGTGGATTCCATTTTAATGTTTTTCATGCAATTGTATAAGACATTACTGATCAGAGGCCACCGCATTAACGATACTTATAATAAAAAATCATTCTATATGAACTGGCAACTTTTTGTCATTCGTTCCGTCCTCTCTCTTTCTCTATCTTTTTTTTTTTTTTTTTTTTTTTTTGACTCTGCTTGTTCAGTTCTTGGAGATGCAGACTGGTCTCTGAACTGAAACTCTGAATTCTGCTTCTTTTAAAATAAATTGTAATTTGTTTTTGTTGTTCTTAAAAAAAAGTTATTCTTTTTAATTTATTTTCCCAAGTTTTAAATAGGTAGACTGAGATGTCTGGTCCAAGCGATCACTTAACAAAATCGTTAAAGATGCCGACAGCAAATAAAAATACCAAATCTGCATAATAAAAGAGAAAACATTTTTCAATAATCTCTAAGGGTTAAAGTTGTAGAATGGCCTACTGACGATGATATTTGTCGTGATATTGAACCTTTCAGTCTTATTAATTTGATAGATAATTTGCAAATAACCTCATTTTACATAAACTGTTCGGTCCTTTAATAGACTTAAAGTAGAAATTTTATTCAAAAACTTGTTAAAGGCAGCTCTTAAAGATATTACTACTGGGGAAAAAACTAACAAATTATATAACTTTACAACAAATCTGGTTCTGCACCATTATTTATTTCCTCTCGTAAATTATACTTTTTTTTTGATATTGCATTAAATCTTAAATTAAAACGTCGGCAATAAAAAAAAGTTGTTGGAAATGAGAAGTTATCGTAAATAAGAATACGACTTAACTTTGAAACCTACCACTTAAAAAGCAGTAAAATTCTTTAGCCTCGAGGAATACTGTATAATTATATGTGTGCGTTATTTACATATTACAAACAACAGAGGGGAGGAAAGTTAATCTAGTTGTTAAATGGAGAAGCATCCCGACATCCTAATCCTAGTAGCCTCATTCGTAAGACTGTCTTCAAGTATAATTGAATGCATTTCTGTTTAGTGATAGGATTCAAACAATTTGAATGGTTTATAGGGAACGGTCATGACGTCTGAAATTCCTAGCATGAAATAAAAAAGAAAAAAAAAACAGAAAAGAACCACGAGGGAAAAAAGAAGTCTTTAATGTTGAGTATCTTAATTAATGTGACAAGTTTTTGATATCGTCTATAATGAAGGCAGATGGGGGGAAAAAGGAAAAAAGAAACTGGTCGCATTAAGAGTTCAATGCGGAAAAACATCCGACTGCGATTTCGTATCAATGACAAGAGTGAAGATTGTTGAGAATGTTACATATTTTAATCATAGGTTTTGCTTTTATAATTAAAATATGTAACATTCTCAACAATCTTCACTAGCACTAATCTTCACTCTTGTCATTATCATTGTTTTGCACTTCTTTTACATATGGAATTTTAGGAAGCGTTTTATGAGCTAATATTCTTTATAGAGACATCAATTACTAAAGTAAAACAATATTACGTCGTTTAGGGAATTCTAATTGTATTTAACGGTAATATTTGTAAAACGAATAAATCAAGGCTGATATTATTCAAGTACTTTATAAATCTTCAGATACTGGATTCTTTTATAAGCTTCGCTGCCATCTTCTCAACACCTCAAGAGACCTGGTAAATAATAATGTGCATTAGAATAAATGAGTAAATATAAATTCTCTTTATAAGATCATTATAAATTACTTGGAAATTTTCATGAAGAATTCTTACACTATCGTTAATTCATATAAATTGTTGGAAAAGCGTACCTCCATAAGGAAACCTTATGTTTTAAAAAATGCGATTCAAAAATATTTTTTTAAATGAAAAATACTTGGAGTAACATCTTTGAATGAATATAATAAAGAACAAGAAATTAATCCTTCCGAAGAAGGTATAGCAAAGTAACGGAAGCCCTGAGATAATCTATTTTTACCTTTTTATCTCATTTTTTAACCTCCCACAATTTTTTTAATCGAAAAATTGATTTTCTCGAACATAGTATTTAGAAAGTGAAGTGTAAAAGAGCTCTCTCTACTTTCGTTTCTCATCATTTCCGATCGAATGATATATCACATGTCATATGTTGCCATAGTTCTAAAGACCAAGTGACTGCCACCCCCAAAATTCCGATCCCATTGGGATAATTTGGCCCAAGCTTCATATAAATGTAGATCTTGCCTAGAGGAATCTGCATACGGAATTTCATTCTTTTATATAGGTAAACACACGTAGACCTTTTCGTCCCCTCTACTTTCCACTCCCGAAACCCCGACCCCAGTAGGTTAATCAAAACCTAATTAAATAGTGAAGGTGCGCGTGCGCGTGCCCATAGTAATCTGAATTCAGAATTTCAACCTTCTACCTCAAAAAATGGGGCAATTACGAAGGGGACGGACGGATAGACGGACATTGTGAAACCAATAGCTCCATTCTTCCGCTACTTAATAATCATAAACTTAGCCATGCAAATTTTGAAATGCTTTGAGTGCCGTTAAAGAATGTGCAATCCAAGAATCTGGAGCAAACATTTTTTCAAAAAAACATGTTTCTTAATCACTTAATTGCTTACAGTCAGTAACTAAAGATTGGTCTTCGTTTGGATTTTTTCCCGCTTCTCTTCATATGATAATACAGGGTGTTTCTAAATTATCTCCCGTATTATACATGTTTATTACTCAAAAACTATTACAGATATTCACAAAGAAAAGCTCAAAAAGTTTCTTAGCCTCGTGTGAGTTGATAATGAAACACGCGGTTGGCGCGTGGTACCATTGTTGGCGCGTTGTTCCATTTCGTTGGTAGACTATGTTGGATTGCAGTTCTTCCACCTGTGGAATCAGATAGTTCTCCAGCATATCTAGGTAGGTTGCAGCGGTAATGGTGTCTTCAGCGAAAAAGAAAGGTCCGATTACTCGATCATGCATTAAACCACACCAAACTTTAACCTTTGAGCTGTCGCGTATATGCTCCCTTAGAACATGGGAGTTTTGTGAGCCCCAAACGCGGCAGTTGTGTCGATTTACTGCTCCGGAAGTATGGAATGTTGCCTCATCAGAAAACAAAATGTCCTCAAGAAAGGTGGGATCATTGTCGATTTTTTGGAGAATATCCTGAGTAAATTTCTTGTGCTTCGGTCGGTCATCTGGCTTCAGTTTGTACATCATCTGGATTTTATAGGGTCCAAGACGAAGGCGGTGCTTCACTATTTTATGTAGGGATGTCATTGGCATATCCAGTTGACGAGCCGCTTGGCGAAGTGATTTACGGGGACTACGATCGAACGCCTCCCTGACCTTTTCTAACCTCTGCGGTGTCGCTGAAGGTCTACCAGCACCTTTTTTGTGTCACAGGCTGCCTGTGTTTAAAAAGTTTTCATACCATTGCTAAATTGACTTATGATTTGGAGGATCCTTTTTAAACTTTGTTTTGAACATTCTCTGAACTGTAATTGTTGACTTAAATTCCGCAAGCCATAACACGCATTGAGTTTTTTCTTGAACACTGCCCACGTTCTAAGGGAGCATATATGCGACAGTTCAAAGGTTAATGTTTGGTGCGCGTTTAATGCATGATCGAGTAATCGGACTTTTCTTTTTCGCTGAAGAACTATCTGATTCCACAGGTGGAAGAACTGCAGCCCAACATAGTCTACCAACGAGATGGAGCACCTCATAGAACGTTGATACGAACTTTCCAGGACGATGGATTGAAAGGAATGGGCCAATCCCTTGGCCCCCTCGCTCACCCGATGTTGATCCTCTGGATATTTTCTTCTGGGGATATGTGAAATACAGTGTGTACAAGACCAACCTTGATGACCTTGAAACTTTCAAGAACAGAATAATTGAACCAATCGCTGAAATCACCCCCGAAATGCTAGCCCGAATTTGGGAGGAAATAATTCGCTTTAACTTCCTTCACGCCATAAATGAGGCCACATTGAAATTCATTAAGACATGCTAAGAAACTTTTTGAGTTTTTCTTTGTGAATAGATTTTGAGTAATAAACATGTATAATACGGGAGATAATTTAGAAACACCCTGTATTTTGTCCGAATAACGAAACGAGTTCTACGCTGGATAAATCTATTAATTGATTTTCTGCGTTGATTGGTTCCTTTCGCCATTTAGCCGATTAATGGCGTCAGGAAAAGAACGAAGTCCGCCAAGAAAAGTGACCAACGAATTTTAGCAAATGGAGTAATGGTAGTGGACTTTCTCTTCACGAAAATATTATTTCCTCTTTAGGATGACAAAGGATAAATCCAAATTTCACACCTTTAATAGTCAAGAAAAACTCCCTCCAGGATAAAGGTTGCAATAAAACGGGAAAAAGGGCTTTTTAGCAGGAAACAATATTATTCCTCAAGCTATTTAGGCTGCCGGCAATGGCGTTCCTTATGAAACACTAGTTCTTAAATAGAGACTTAATAAATTGTTCCACGAGAAAGTATTTCGAGAACGAGTGTTTACTTCAAGAATCGAGCTAACAGGCGTCGAGCCTTGGGCAAAGCCGTTGTGAACTGCAAAAGCGCGGCACCTTCAGTAGTCGTCGAGGCGGCCCACCTCCTTCCGGCAAACTCTCTTTTTCCTCAGAATTTCGAAGAGCGGCATTCTTAATGCACCTAACAATTTCGGTGTTGCGCGTTTCATTATTTTTTTTAACTATTACATACTTTAACCGTTTTGAAATGATGGTAAATTACAGGCGCCTTACTTTTTTTTTTGGACATCCGTCTACGATATCTACAAGAAATTGGTTGGTCTTCAATGTAACTTTCCCAAGGTAAAATAAACGAGTACATAGCCCCAATTGTAAAAAGTATTATGTAGAGAAGGGTCCATTATTTTGTTAGAATCGCCCATCACCTACCCCTATTCTCTCAGTCCAAAATTGATTGTACTGCTTATTTACGCGGCTCACCACTACGAAAGAAAAATGAAGGAGATGAGAAACTAATAATACCATCCTCCATTTGTTCCATCGAGCCTCCCATTGCTGGAATCACCGGTGGTAGGCGTATTTTGGTATCTTCGAGTCGCAGTATTCGATTTTCAGAATAGGAACCAGCCAAAAGTCACTCGAAACAAAATTTAGAAGATGTTGGCTGAATGATATAAGGAATTTTTTTCGTCGGCAAGGAAGTGCTACACAACAAGTGCTACACCACAAGGGGAGGTATGGCTCGAACCACCCTCCCTGCCGCTTGTCTCTCCGCTTCCTCAAAACTTCATCCCCATAACAGTCTGTTCAGGTGGTATGAGCTCATTGTGCACCAAACAGCCGATGTCAAAGATTGCAATAAGCAATAAATTTTTCCTTGACTCCAACTTCTTTGAAAGCTTATAGTAATTCGTTTGCGGAGACCAAACCCACAGAAACACGTGTTTTGCGTTTGGTCGTGTTTATTAACAGCGTGCAATACTACGCGAGAGTGCATTTTCCTCCTCAGTCGTCACAATCTGTCCAGAAAGCCTTGCATGGAATTCCATGGGGTGTTTTAAAACCCTCGCATTCACTTACGGAACTGTATGAGATTACACAACTCCGCAATCAAGTGCGTGAAATGTGCGGAGAGACAAGCGGCAGGGAAAACAATACAAATCATCCTCTCCCGTCAATAGTTTCGTCGTTTACTGTATATTTCTTTAATGAAACTTAAATCACTGATCAAATTAATGCTTACATTAAAAAACTACAAGGTGAGTCAAAAATTTCCATATAAATGGGGATTATATTATGGTAAAGTTAGACTACATCTTCCACATGTACAAACAACGTGACAAGCGCCCCAACCAATTCTGTCGAGCATGTGACAATGTTTCTCCCGTTATTTGTTTGGAAGCTAATGCGATTCTTCTTTTAAGATGGTTCAAAGTATGGATTTTCTTCTGGTACATAAAGGTGGCCCCAAAGGTAAAAAGGCGACGGAACGTGTCCTCCTGAATTTCAGGATAAGTTTCGCCACGGTGTTATGGGTTTTCTGCATGATGGGTGGTACCACTCCCAGTCAACAGAATGATGTCAATTCGTTCTTCCTTCGTCAGTGGCATTTCTTTTAATTGGTTCACCTACTGCGAAAAAGAAAAATCGACATTAATCACCGTTATCTGCCTTTTGTATGGAGAATTTTGATTCACCCTGTATTTTCTATTCATTCATTTTATTCTATTCATTTTCTATTTCAATTTCTTCAAAACTACCTTTCTCTTTACGCATTTTAACCCACTCAATAATCTCAAAGATTGCAGTGGGAAAGCTTCGCACGGGTACATTGGTTTGATTGAATTTGAAAGAAAAAAAAAAGATACCTGTTTCAATTTTTTAAGCTCTGTTTTTGTCTTAGCATAATTAAATTAATTTTTTTAAACTATTCATAGAATAGATTTACACCATACGCGTGATCACGTTGTCCAATACGAAGGGCAGTTAAAAAGTTTCCGAAATTCCTTTACAGACGACGAACGAGCGATAAGATAGCGATCCCACTTTTGTGGAAGAGAGAACAGCATCTCTTCTCGCAGGCGCACCATGAGTTCGTACCGCCTGGACAGACTGTTACAGGCCATTTCTATGAGAAAGTTTTGGGGATTGCGCGATGCGTTTCGGAGGAAGCGGCGCGGCAAGTGGCAGGGACAATGGTTTCTGCATCACGATAATGTAACACGAGCCACACATCGCTTGTTGTGGAGCAATTCCGCGCTAACAAAAACATTCCTCTCATCTTTCAAATGGACTAGATTCCGACTCTGAAAATGGGCCTCAAGGAGACAAGTTTCGCAAACATGGAGGACATCAAGTCGAATGCGACGGGCGAACTCCAAAAATTCCACAAGAAGCCTTCCATGATGCTTCAAAGAATGGCAGATTCGATGCGGCGCAAGTTTGTGCGCTCGCAAGGGTTCTTCTTTGAAGGAGATTAGGTAAGCGTTGCCTTATGCCTTACCATTAGAGTACTATACCGTCATTCCGGGAACTATTTGACTATCCCTCGCAGATCCTCCAAGAATGCACATGAAGGCGTAGGAGAATGTTGTACTATGTGACATGTGTAGTAGCGTACGCTATTAAGGATAGATAGATAGATAGATAGATAGATAGATAGATAGATAGATAGATAGATAGACAGAAGTTGAAACTGAATGAAAAGCATAGTTCATTAAAAATGATGGGAATCTTTATTCAAAAATCTACAATGTTATAAAACAAGAAAGCAGCAAAGCACGCTCTGTAATAGCATCAGCATAGAGAGAAATTTTAAACAAGTTAACCAAACAACTATTTCCCCATAATCTAATCCAAACATAGCCGGGCCGTTAAATCGAAGCCAGACGATATCCTGTATATTTTGAATGGAATTCGAGCCCGATAAATTTCTAAAAGATAAATTCATCCCCTTAAATGAAGCCTTTTAAAGGGGTAAAAAAACGTTTCAAGTAATGTTAAGATGGATGTCACGACTCCGTGTTTACATACCAAGCTAATTCAAAACAAATTTTAAAATAAGAGAACTTGATCGCTGCCCCCCCTTTTTTTTTTTTTTTTTTTACTCTTTTGCTTGCTCCAAATTTCATCCATTATATTATGAATTCAAGCAGCTGCATGCCATTTCTTAAATGCCTTCATTACTGTGAGTTTACCTTTCTAAGAAAGTCCAAACACAAAATAAAAACAAAATCGGCTGGCCGTGAGAGAAAGCGCGTTGGCGGCGTCTGCTTGCTCTCCAGGACTCCTCCTCCTCCTCCTGCTTCCTTCCGCTTACATCCGCCCCTTCTTTTACTTTTTGCCTTTTCTTTTCTCTCATTTCTCACAACGATCTCGTTTATCTTGTTAACCTCGTCTTCTTTTCCCTTTCTTATTTAAGGAGAAAATTACTCTATTGAATGTAAAATTTTTCCATCAACAATGCACAGTTGGGAAAAAAAATGTATGATAGTAATTGTCTTAAACACAAAACACAAAAACAAAATGAAAATAAAAACCAACCGAAATTAAAATATAAAAATTTGATTAAGAGTTGATTTTTATGTGAATATTAAATAAATGATACGGACCGCTTTTTCATCAAAAACATCAAAGCAGACGTTTTCATTGTAGCTGCGCAAGATTTAACCATGAATTAATTATATTAACTAGTTTCTTTAAACATTCTTTACATACTAAGGGATTCTTAGAGACAAGATAGGCAGTAATTTGCTGGGCTTGGGCAGGTGGTTGCCCAACTCGGTCTGCGTGCTCTTTTCTAATTATAGTTATTATGCTCATAGAACTTCATTTTAATAAGAACATCAATTTTGACATCTAATAAAAAAGACAAAAAGTATAAATAAGTTGTATGAGAAATATGGTTAAATAATTGTGTAAATGTTATCACTTTTGATCTTCCGAAATGTGCTCATTACCTTTTTAACTTATTTAACTAATTAGCATGAACTCATTAAATCTCCAATTTTACGTTAAAACAAAGAAAATTCAAAATAATCAGTGATTTTCTGGATCCATTTGTAAATTGAAATTATTGAGTGTAGGTATATCAGCTAACTTCAAATTAATAGATAACGAGTGTATGTATTTCTGAGAATTTGTTTTCTAGAGAATACATTAATTATTATGTGTATATATTTGACTGTAAAAACCCCAATTGCTTGAACTTGCTGTGAAAATTTTACATACTATCGCCTCAATTTAGATATTTAAATGTTATTTTTTTAATTTTACATGAGAATATGTAGAACTGGTTAATTTTTGCTATAAATTACGTGATATCTTTAAAATTTTTATAGGAGTTCTGTTTATATACGAAAACTAAAAGTTCATTAAAACATTTCACATAATTCATCTTTTTTTTTGTAACAGATATATTTGTTCTATTTTCATGTACATGTATTTATTTAATTATTTAATCATTTATTTACGTTATACCATGGCTCTTTGTTATTTCTTAGTGCTGTTTTCTCAACGATTGCGAAAAGTGCTTTTCTCAGGGCCCTTTGCTGACTTTTTCGAAAAGTCCCTTTTTCCAAGTGAAGACATCTGCACAAGTGAGTCCCTCGACACGAGATGAAATACTGGTGACGTATGATGAACAGGTGATTGGGACGTTGGATAACTATCCTACTTTTCCTCTCTCTCTCTCTCTCTCTCTCTCTCTCTTTTTTTCCTCCTGGAGTCGAAACCATTAAAGAATTTCAAGGGAAGAAAAGAAGTGACGACTATCCAAAGTTTAATAACAACTTAATCTACGAAGATTAAGCTGATAATAATTTTAAAATGCATAAAAATTAGAAAACATGAAAGCAACATACATGTAGATATAAAAAATATAACGTAAACAAATATTATAGACTTTTACATAGGAAGTTACTGTATGGTGATGTCAAAATTGGAGGCTCCTAAAAATGACGACCAGAGAGAAAGAACCATCACAAAAAATATAAATAAGATTTTACGACAGAAAAGGGAATTACGCTGACGTTAAGTACCGATTTCGCCCTGATAGAAGCTTAAAAGTGAAAACGTTGGCACATTGACGGCCGAAAAGGGATTTCCTTGTCCGTTTTCTTACATCGGTGAGATAACTTCACCGAAGCTTCTTCTATGAAGGGTTTCGCAGCCCCCCAATGAATGAGCGTATTTATGGAGGACCCAAAACATCAAACAACATTGCCACTCTTACATGCTCTCTGGGCCACCCTCTCCTCTTTCCCGAAGATTTCCGTCGAGCTGATTTATTTATTTATTTTTTATTCAACTACGGTCATTTTTTTTTCTCTCCCCGCAGAAACCAGCACTATCAAATTTCCCGGGACCCGGATATCGAACCCACTTTTGTAACGATGCTTCTATGGACATGTCATTGCGAAAAGACTACAAAGAACCGACAAAAACCTTAGGAGGGAAAAATGTCATTAAATTAGCTAATTTTAATTTGAATAACCTGTTTATAAATCTGACTTTAGACGCTTATGTGCTTTGGCTCTAGCAGCAGCTGCAGTTGCTAGAAGTCGCATTTCATATCTAAGGTCGTATTTCTGTTGTCCAATTAAAGTATTTTCTTTTGTCCATTTTTTTTTCAAGTACTCTTTTTAAGTAAATTCTACTCAGATCTACTGGTTTCTCTCATTTAACACAAACTTAATGAAGTTCTCACATCATCCCTTCGCCGATTCTTATTAATAATTAATTGAAAATCTTATTAATTATTCCAGCATTACTTATTGTCAAAATGTCATCTAGAAGTAGCGTTTCTTACCATTTGAAATAGCATCATTAATATAATCATAAGTAGCAATTTATAAACATTTGTTTCTTGCATCGCCATTCATAACCCTTTACTTAATTCAGCTGCTGAAGTGTAAATAAAAGTACGAAATGAATGATAACGTCGTCGTTTTCTTCAATTCCATTCTAAAAAAAGCGGATGTCTGTTCAAGAGTGCTGTTAACGAAGTCATTTAGAATTCTTTGGACAACAGTCACGACTTTTATTCGGAATAAGTCAATAATAATTTTGTTCGTTACTTATAAAAGAGAAACTTGAAGCATAATTCAAATTACTTACACTGGCAAAGGCCAGAGAAATATTTGTTAAAGGGGAAGATGAATAACGGAATCAGAATTTAATATTTATATTTTTTTAATTTATAATTTATGTTGTTATGTTAAGTGATATTCACTGTCCACACAAAATCTAATTCATTTAATATGCTGATAAAATAAATCAAAGATAAAATAAAACGATTTTCTCCCAATGAAAGCTTTTTCAGTCAATATATTTTTGTTGGATTCCTTCACTCGTGTGCACGTGTTGGGGGTGCTTTTTTTTTTTTTTTTTCTTTTCGAAATCTTTGTCCTTCGCCATCTGCACGAATAAATTTAAGACATTATAAATAAAGTTTAATATGTAGATTAAAGGGGAAAAAAATAATAATCTAAATCTCTTAATCTATCGCCCTCTTTCTTTTAACAGAGGAGGAAAAAAAAAAGAAAGAAAGGAACGGCGATAAGAAATGCCCAAACTTCAAAATGAAAAGAAAAAAATTTTCTTTGCATTTCTGTCGAGTTTAAATGAAGAAGTTTAAATTATTGTGGCCATTAGATGAATATTTGATTCGAATGAAGCCCACCCCTCCTCGAGTTGTCGAATAGACCGGTTGTTTGCCTTCACGGAACCAAAGAGACAGGGCGACTGAAAAAAGTCCCGGTGTCCCTCTTCGCTGATCCCCCCACCTTATTTTATCAATCAAGATACGCTCCTTTCACCTCGGAATACCTGAGACAATTATCTAGAAATCAAAAAAAAAAAAAAAATAAATTAATTGCCTCGATCAATTCTTATACTTTAATAAGAATTTTTGAATATTTTTATTTATCCATGCTTTTTAAACCTGATATAAAATAGTCTTTAAGAAATTCATGAGAAAAGGACGTAGGAGCTGGAGATGACGAAGCACATGGAATCGAGAGGCCGAAGTTAATTAAAAAAATAAAAATTAATTATTCAATATTGAAAGTCCTAATTAATCAAAATAAGCGAAGAGGAGACCGCAATCAATTAATTGTGGCAAGCTTGTTTCATTGTTGTGCTACCGAAACCACAAATGCGGTTCCCAGAGATCGTCAGTGAAAAGGCACAAGCGACTAATATTAATATTGTTGGGTCTATGATCAGCTCTAAAAACTGAACACTGCAGGATGATACATGCCGATATTCGAGACTGGATGTATATCCAAAATCTTAATGTATGACTTATAAAAACATCGCTTACGAACTTAACCATAAAATGGGATGAGACAGAAAATAAACATATCTGGGTTCCAAAATATATGAGAACGGTTCTATGTCCAAGAACTCTTGGCCGCAAATGATTAACTGCACTATTCGAACATAAAAAAGTACTGGAAAGCCAACCATCCATACTGTGTTTTTGCCTTTTTCTTATGGAGAAAATGAATAGTAACTTTGTCACGAAACCGTAACGGAAGGTTTGCATTGTTGGTATCTACTCCTACACCCAATTTAGATCTAAATGTAATTTATATGATCATTGGGATTTGCTGAGAATAGAATGCATCACGCTTATTGAAAATATTTTGGTGGGCATGATTATGCCCTTGATATTCTAGGTAGATTTGATATCAACTGTTATCAACGTTATAGAAGCACTGTATTTTTGTATCTTAATTCGTGTCAAAGTTTTTATTGTAAAATCTTTAATTTGTTTACTCAATCTGACGTTTCTCCTTGATTTTTAGGGTTTTAGCATCATCTAAAACCCTATTAACGACGGTACAGATATATGTATGTAATCTGTACGTCACACGCCATAACTTTTGAAAAGATTGACCTAGAGGCTTGAAATTTTGAACACACGTGGCCCTATACAGAGGACGGTGCGAAAAATATAGCGAATCCTCTAGGGTGGGCCAAACAAGTGTTTTTGTGGTTTCCCCAATTGACTTCTTTTCATGTCTATGAAGTTTTGATTGCGTTTGAGCAATTTGTGACGTCAGAGTTTGACTGTTTGACGTCAGAATTTAAAGAGCTCGATTGGAATAACATTTTGATGCTAAAACCCTTATATCGTTGGATAACGATGCCTTAACTAATTTTTGTATTTTATGTTTGTACTAAGGGGGCTACCCACCCTGGCTATTGCTATTGGGTCTTGCCCCTTTACTACTTTTGTCAAAAAAAAACCATTTATTTTAATTATACAGGTAAGGGCACATCCTAACTATGACATCTTTCATAATACTGCGACTCAAAAAGGAGTGAACTAAAAAAAAAAGTTTATAATAAATTTATTTAATTTTTTATAATAAATTTTGATTTTAATTCGAACCAATTTATCGGTTTTAAAAACAATTAACGAAAATCAATAATTATTCTGAACACTAAAATGTTCAAATAAAAGTTCAAAAATAAAAGCCAGACCGACATTCATATACAGTCGAGTGTCTTCTCATAACATCGCTATTCAACGATACATAACATTGTCACTGTAAATAAATAAAAATTAATAACGGTCCATCTTCCTTTCGCTAAGCTTTTCAAGTGACTACTGCACTCTTCTTCAGGCAACACGTGACGTAATATGGTTTGAAGAACTTGAGTGAAGGAAACGATTAATTTGAAATTTTGCGTTTATTTTTTATTTGTTTTTTGAACATTTTTAATGTGTGAAGAATGTTATCTTTCAATAATCCACAAAATCAATAATAATAAAAGGCCCAAAAAGTTAATCTTCTCTCGCCTCCAACAATACAAAACTGTTTTTAACTTTACTTTTAGGGAAATAATTTACATGAATTTGGACTTCTGGTATAGATGTTTTTGGATCAAAGTCCTGTGGATGATGGAAGATACCCAGGGACAGTGTGGGTCCGGATGACCCCGTGGGAAAAGCCGTTAGAATTCGTTAGAAGGTAGGAGGAGGCTCGTGGAACCCATAGGCCACCTCTCTCTCTCTTGTTTGTTCGTCAATGAACGCGTGCCTCCATTCTCTCCATCGTCCCTTCCGATGGCAGCTGCTGGCGATGCACGCGTTGCACGGGCATAGAGTGAGAGACACCTTTTCTTTACCGTTCGCCCGTGCGATGACGCGTGCCTCTGCACTGTAGCGCTTCGAGAGGACTCGGCATTCACCCCCCCCCCCCTCCCTCCACCCTTACCCCGCCTTCGGTGCCCCATTCCCCTCTCACCCTCTCTTTCGGGCCGCGTGAAACAAGCGATGGCGGGCAACAGAAGCAGCTGTGCCGGCAGTGGCTTCGCAGACCCCCGAAATCAATCCCTTGCTAACGAAGCGTGGGAATCATCGTCGCTCGCTCCTTTTTACCAACCTACGAATACCCCCCCTCTCTCGGAACCTTGCTAGCCGAGTGAGAGAAAATTCCCGGGATGCGGGCAACGGTCGCTTCAAAATTAATGTAAATAGTCAAACCTAAAAAAGTCTGCTTCTCTTTCTCTCCCACTCCCTTCAGCGCCTATTCATTCGCTCCTTCGCTCTTTCTCTCTCAATACAACGTTTAATACACCGAGTCGATAGGAAATATTAATTCATAGACACAGCTCCATGTTTGTTTAGCGTGAACTTTAAGCCACTGAAATATTAAAGTAAAGCAGTAATATGGAATGAACGATAAATTAACCTCCTCCCTCGCTCACATACGAAAAAAAAAATCATTTTTGACGTGTTATTTAGAACTAGTATTCGTTGAAATTTGAGTAGAGGAAAATATCAACATAGTTAAAAAATTTTCTAGTTTTTCATTATGCGAATGTTAAACAGCTTGTGCGACTATAAATCATAGAGATGTTTCTCACATCTGTTGATACTTTAATATCACTCTTATTATTGAATAATCTACTAATAATATAAATGAAAACTGAAATTCAATTCCAAAGGAGATGATATGCTTGATACAATATATCAATAAAGATGAAGATAATTTCAGTTTTCAAATATAAAAAGTCAAATAACGACGATGGGAAACGCCACTTGTAATGACCATCTCGTAAAGCAGTTTGTCTACTGCCTTTGTTACCGTTTTGTCCTCTTATTAAGGCAATGTAATGTGTGCAAGTTAAGTGGTAGTGATACATTAAGTAAGAGACAAAAGTAAATCGTCCGTAATCGATACGCTGTGACGAAGGGAAGGAAGAAGAGGAGGAGGACCTTTAAAGAGACAGTTCTGATGACGGTCATCGAAAGGAGCAATCAGATCGGTCTGAGGGGGTTGGAGGAGACCCTCCTAATTGAATCACACTGGAGGACGGGGACCTCGATGCAAAGGGACTCATGAGAAAGTGAAAATCTGAAACGGAATGGCAACATCTCCTTTGCTCCCCTTTTTTTTTTCCCACCGCAATCATCGTCCACTTTCATTTCTCTTCTGTTTCGGTTGCAACCCATTTATATTCCAATTCCCAAACGTAATTGACGGGTACAAAGAGAGTTCTTTTTCAATCGCTTAACGCAATTATCGGTGTGGCTCTCGGTGGTGCGACTGCGAACTTCTGACGTAACATGATGACGGCCATAAAAATTCCAATTCCCAACTCACATCCCTCCTTTTATGTTATTATAAATCAGTCTTCTAGTGCATCAGTGACATGAATTTGTATAATTTTCTTTTAAAGATACGTTAAGACGACGCACTGTTTATTTAAAGGCAGATGTTATTAAAATCGAAATTTAAAAAAAAAAAAAAGAAAAACAATAAAAAATCAGCATTAAATTAAATGGTCGATTTACTTAAGACATTTCGAAAACATTTAATGTCGACGTGCAATTTTTGAAAAATTTGAAACACTTGGGTAAAAATTTTAAAAATGTAACAAGAAAAAAAAAAAAAATTAAAAACAAATGTAAAAAGTGCTCCTTCGTCCATCTGAATTAAGTGTCTGGAAATAATGACTTTAGAATTAATTATAATTAACACTTAATGAATAACAATAAGAATGTTTAAAATGTGAGTGTTTTAAATTTGTCTCCTTATTAAAAGATTCCGCTAGAGAGGCGAGCCTTTTGTTTTAATGCGATCTGTTTGCCGTTGACATGCTCATCTTTAAACCAACTAATCAAACTGTTTGCCAAGCTTTATGTATACGCAAAATGCTTTAAAACATATTATTCGAATTTTATTTTTCGAATTTTTATTACAGAATCTTTTCTCTGTTAATGATAAAAATATGAACCGGTAAAAATTTGAATTATTTTGTAAACTTTTTTTATTTACTCGTGTTATCTTTTTATCTTATCGAGAGATATTCAACGGTTTAGAACACCAATTTTATTCCTATGTTAAAAATCAGACTGTTTTATTCATATGTTCAACGAAAGTTTGACTGAGCATGTCCAATTAAATTTTCGATTTCATTTGTTAGATATTCTTCCAAAGTAAAATTAACACTGTAGCTACGAACATTCTAACCAAATTGAAATTGGAGCGCACGTACTTTCTCAATTCTTCCACCTGGCTTTAATGTGGTGACATTCATAAATAAAATTTATTTGTACTTATTGCCAAAATCGAACTTCGTGACTAGGAGGATGGTTGAAGGTTATTAAATCTGTTACAGTGAAGATAAAAATAGATCTTTGAAGGTTAAAAAAGCGTTTTCACTGAAAAATGCTAAAAGAATGTTCATATTTTTTGCTAAACTTTTATGTTTCTTAAAAAATTATAAAATCCTTTTTATTTGCATCATAAATTAATTATGTTCTTTGAAGTGTTTTCCAGGGTTAATTAAAACTTGAATTCACTGTTAAATTACTCGTTTAAGAGTTAAAGAGAATATCAGAGGTAAAATGCTTTAAACACGATCGCTTTTTTATTTAGATCTCTTTCAATGCGAGTAAATGAAATAGTAAAAAAAAAGATCTAAATAAAAAAGTTCACAATTGAATCTATGACCTTTTGAACCTTCATCAATAACAATTACGAAGTAAAAGAAAGTTCGTTAAAATCGACGTAAAAAACTGGACCGAGATGTTGAGCAAAGCCTTGCATGGATACAATTCGACTGAAATATGGGATGGGATCTTAAATAGTCTTAAATAGCTCTTACGATAATATCGACAGAAGCTCGTGTGAGAATAGAATAGAACAAGGAGAATGAATGGGAGGTTTTCAGCTAAAAATTCCTCTCAACGGTTGACAACGTCAATGTCGCACTGAAAACAAACCGGAAATGTTATCATTCCGGTCCAATTAAAGCTTGGAAACTGGAGACTACCGGTTTCTTCGAGTTGAAAGATTTCAAAAGGAGGGGTGGAAAGCGCATGGAAAAATACTCTACCCTCTGACAGTGATTGAGGGAAATCACTCAACTGGGAATCATTCGACTTTTTCAATGGTTAACAGACGGAAATGATCTCTTCAAATTTCTTAACCGAAAAACCATCCATAAAAGAATTTTCCTATTCGATTGAGTAAAAGAAATTCTCTCCCCCGCCTTACTCAAATAACACGAAAATTCTCTTTTGAGCAGGAACTTCTCAATAGAGAAAATGTGCTTTGCTTTGCTTTTGGGGCTGGGAGGTCATCGTTGTCTGGCCAGCCAACCGATTTCATCTCTTACTGATTTCTAAGTGTCTGTCTTGCTGAAACTGTTACACTTAAAGAGAGTAAGATGCACAATGATTTTAATAAAACGAATCATTTTTTCCCGGATTTTTCACGAATTATAATCAAGCTTAAATAATTGCTATTTAAATTAATATTACTGTTGCACATTTGGAATAGTACAGGACTAATGTCGTTACTATTGTCAATTGCAGGTATAAAGAATCTCGGTGAATAACGTAAGTGAAAAGGGAAAAGTTGATGGCGTTCCAATATCAATTTGATTTTAGATTGACAAGTAAATAATAATGATTATAAACTGGAGATGCTCTCCAAGCATAGGTAATGATTTTTCGATTGAAAAATGGAAGGAAAAATTCTGCGACCTGGATTCGAACCAGGAACCTCGACTATCATGGCCGACGCCTCTATAGTCGACGCCTCTGTTTGGAGTGGAGAAATTCTCGAACTGCGGGCCAGGTTCCCGTCTCCCATTGGGCTTTCAACCGTGACAACTTGGTTGTCTTTAAGACACCTTGAGACAGCCATGATTGGTGAGGCGTCGGCCATGATAGTCGAGGTTCCTGGTTCGAATCCAGGTCGCAGAATTTTTCCTTCCATTTTCAATCTAAAAATCATTTAGATTGACAATTTGACCCACAAAAGATTAGGCAAATCCTGGGTACAATTTATCAGCCGAATTATTGAGGCCCGACTCGAATCCAACTGCACGATATGTAACCGCCAGTTGATTCAAATTATGAGAATGTAATTAGTTGTCAATAAATCATTTTAAAATATACAATAGTAGAATACAAAATAGGGGTTTCCCAGAATAATCTTTGGATGCGTTAAATTTTATTGGATGTTCTGTATTAGGTATAAACCACAATTGATATAAAGAGACTCTTTTTCATAGAGAGTACATTTGGTAGAGAATCCGACCCATGCAGAGTTTAGATTCTTACTACGCAGGTTGATCGGTAGGATGGAGTATACTTAACCAAAACTTTATTGATTCTACGAGCCAGAAATCTCAAATCCCTATTTTCTTTAAAACAGAGAATTTTGTTGAAATCTTTTTATTGGCATGCTTTAGAAATTTAGTTTTCAAATGAAAATTGTTGACTAGACACCTTCTGAGAATAAACAATTAATGTACTTCCAGTGAGTCTCTCACGTATTTTTTTTTTCTCGTCTACACTTTGATTGCCTGCATTCCTTAGTCATGACTGAGAAATAATTTGAAACATTCTATCGCTAAGGTTCTATCGCTTTTAAATGTGACCTATTTGTATCAACTCAAATAGAATTTGTATTCCGTCCTCTCTCTCTCACTTAGATTCCAATTATTTTAACCATTTTCTTCATTCTCCATCCAATACTATTTAACAAGAACACTATTCCCTCAATCGAGACGTCGCATAGGTGTAATATTCATGAAGCTGTAAGGAGATAATGGAAGTTAACCCTTTCGTTTTGCTCTGAGCAAGGACAACTAGGTAAAAAAAACACTTAAACAACGTCTGCCATTTTTTGATCACAATATTGCACGCAATGCAATTTTTATTCTGCACAATCTCCAACTTATTTCTTTCCAATCTTCGTGATATTTCTCAACTTCTTCTATATATCAAATGGCAAGTAAAAACCGTTGATGGGATTTCGACACTTGGCCAAGGTTCAAATCGCAAACCTTCTGCTATTTCCTCCCATCATTGGTCAAATGAAAAAAAAGCACCTGCCGCCTTCTTCTTCTTCTTCAACACACTATTTCCGTCTTCGGATAATTATTACGGAGAGAACATCTTGCAAGTCAAAAGGCATAGTTTTTCATACAATTCAACGGATAATACGAAGCAGCAGTAAAACACAAAACGTAATGGTTCACAAAATTGCGATCATCATAAGAAAAATTATGCTTTAAAAATTCTGTTTTGAATTAACAGCTGGATTGGGTCAAAGTGACATTAAAAGCCTATAATTGTACCCCTTTATTGCATATTATCAGCAAGCAAAGATGGAAAACGCTAATAGCACTTGAAAGAATTGATATTGGAGAATTTAAATATTGCGACATATGCAGGATATCCGGTAGACTATTCAAAATTAAATTCTTTGTAGTAAATTATAAAATGACAAAAGACGTTGCCTTAGGAGTTTTCTCCTTGTTATTATTTGGATACTGTACATATCGACAGTCGTATAAATTTGATTAAAATCGTCTCCTGCATTATTTTCCAGATAAAAATATCAAATTATGACAATCTACAAAAACCAAGACGAGTATTTCACTTTCATTCAGTAAAGAATTGCAACCAATTCCACGTATTCGAAGCTTTAAAAGGAAAGATGATTGACAAGAGATTGTAAGTTTGTGGCTCATGCAGCTGAATGTCCACGTGTTGGAGGCCACGTGCCCGTTAGAAATGTAGCAGGGAAAAAAAAGTTTTGAATGCCTGTGAGAAATGCTTTATTTCAAGGCCCTGTCTGTTTTTGAAATTCTGACACATTAATATGAAGAAATCCATATGGGTATAATACAAGCTACTATTTAACCAATGATGAATTTTAATATTTTAAAAGTGCAGTTTCTGAAAAATTTTTAAAGTTTCTTTCAGAAATAAATAATCTTTATCTTCGAAAGAAGGAAATGGAATATTAAATTCTATTTTGGATTAAATTTCGAGACGGCATTTATGGATGCAAAAAAAGTCAAACAAATGACTTCTCTTTCAAATAACATTAATTAATTCCTTATTGGACAACGAAGTTACTTCATAAAACACCTGCCACTAACGTTTTCCCACAGAAGTCTTGAATTCAAAGAATTGACCTTGGAGATACAGATGATAAAAACTTTAAATTGACATTTCATCTCTTATAAAACAGAAAAAGACTATCTCAATGTTTCTGTACCGATGATATGTACCTCATTAATTATCAGGTGGCTCACGAATGAAATCTAAAGAAAAAACTGGATTCTGTTCGTGTCCTCATGAAATATCTCTTACAAATGGCCTTGGCATTTGCTATGTAACATATAAATTTATGATCTGTATCTATTTATTAATTCTCCACTAACATAAGGCCTTAACTGTATATTTTCGACAAGAAACTTTAATAAAAATTTCTTATCATAATATACAATGACTTTTTTTTTTTGAAAGATATCATAACGTTAAGAAACTAAAATATTAAAACAAATTAACGTATCTCAATTGACAACAACCTATCTCTTGAATGCGGCAAAAATTTTATGCTTAATAAAGACTGTAGATTGATTTAAAATATATCAATATGGATTCTAAATATCTTTTAGCCGTTCTCGTGCATTTCTTTTTTTTAATCCTTCCAAATGATAATAAAGAAAGATTATGAGTGTGTATGAGAGAGAGAGAGACGAGAGAGAGAGAGAGAGATGATGGTGATGGAATGTGAATTTTGACAGTGGGGGAGTTGGAGTCTTGAGAAGAAGCTGCAACTTCAAAGACCGCCGCCGGAGTCTCTCGGTCCAATGAGGAGAGAGAGGCAGCGAAGTTATCACGATTAAATCGCGGATGGTTTGGCGAGGCAGAAGCTTTTTTGGATTTTTCGTCATCCTTTTCGCAATACCCTCCCTCCACCCACGCAGATTTCTCTTACAATCAGTACTCTGGCTCCCTGAAAACAATTTAGATAACACGAAAGACGTGAAGAGATTGAAAGCATACTCGAGAGATAATCTTATAATATGAGAATGAACTTCTCATTAATTCATGTTGACGTTTTAAATAAAAAGAAAGTTTGAGAAACGTTTTCGTTTTTTTTGTTATGGGAAAAAAGAACAGAAAGAACAAATCTTTCCTTAATGAAATAAAGAGCAAGAGAGAGAGAGAGAGAGAGAGAGAAAGAAAATAAAAAATTATACATAAAAACTGTAAAAATAAAAGTAAATATATTTCTTATTTAAGAAAAAAAAAATGAAAAACCCACCTGATTTTCAATTTGATTTTTTAAATTTAAAATAATTTAAGAATTTTGGGAATATACGAGGATGGGAACCAATTTTATCTTAAAATAAAGATGGGAACCAATTTTACTTATACGTTTATAATTTTTCTGGCTTTCTACATGTTTGAGTATACTGTTTGTATACTCCATAAACATAGATACACTATCTACCAAAATTAATCGGACACTTTCAATTTTAGACGAATACTTGACGAATTACCCTGAAACTTCAGGGGTGTAAAGAGCATGTTACACCTCATATATTTCAGCGAAGATTTTCTTTCCCGAAGACAAATAGAGCTTTAACAACGAAGTGAACCAAAACAATTTTGTTTGGGATCACCTGTAAAAAATAATGCTTGAAATGCATTGTAACTGTAGCATATGTTTATGAGATTTTTTTTACTTATCTGTATGCATTTGTATGAGAATAGTACGTATATTCATGGTTTCTTTAAAAAAGTCGAAATGTTTTCATAAATTGTTTGTTTCTAACAAGCAGGATTTTCAACCCAATTCAATGCCATCTTCAGGAAACTTGACAAACTACAGTAGAGACAACATCCTGTAATCAGAATATAAAACATTAAATATTTGATGAAATATGAGCATTTTTACTAAATAATGTTTAACTGCGCATGCGCTAGCGTTACCAAATTGTCTTATTGCATAATTTATTAGCCAAATGTATAGAGCTACTCTTATATAAAGCCCAAGCAAATACGGTAGCGTGAAAATTCAGAAAGATATCGTCGATAAAATGAGTTGAACTTCAGTTGCTCTCAAAAATAAACAAAACGATAAGGGGTTTTCTCCAAATTTTTATTTTTGGATCGAACACCAGTATCAACTTCTTCTCCTTACGCTGAAGGCATATTGACTTCATAAAGGCATATTGCTTCATACTAGTTATCTGTACTGTAGTTTGTCAAGTTTCCTGAAAATGACATTGTTTTGGGTCGAAAACCGTGCATGTTATAAACAAAAAACTTACAAAAGCATCTCGATTTTTTTAAAGACCTTAATATCTCCATGACTATGCGTGCTATTCTCATACAAATGAACACAGATAAGTAAAAGAAGCCTCATAAGCATATGCTACAGCTACAATGCATTTCAAGCATTATTTTTACAGGGTGATCCCAAACATTATTTTTTTTTGTTCAATTCGTTACTGGTGACCCCCTATTGCCTTCGGGACAAAACCTTCGATGAAATATATGTGTAACATGCTCTTTACTCCCCTGAAGTTTCAGGATAATTCCTCAAGTATTTTTCTAAATATTCGACAAAACGTCTAAAATCGAAAGTGTCCGATTACTTTCGGATAGATAGTGTATGTGTAAATGAATTAAATAATGTGTGGTGATTTATATTCTGGGATGTCCTTTTTCTCTCTAGTCTTGTAATGGGAAATGAGTGGGTGTCAAAAAGAGGTCAGGAAAAGCATCGCATGCAAAAATACAAACCGGCGTAATAAAAAAATTTAATAGTGTTGGGATATCATGAGATGACTATAGAATATCTTTATTTTTCTGTATTCTTTACCTCTCTCATCGTTAATATTTCATAATTTTTTAAATTAACAGTTATGAAATATGCGGGAGAATCAAAGATAGGAAATACGTATAATACAGGAGTTTGAATATTGCTCCACTACTGTGTTGTGTGCTCTCTGGTGAGTGCTTATGAATCTCTTTTTGCTAACATAATAATGAGAATCCGGTAAGCTTCGAAAATGGCGAGTCGGCTGGAAACTTACTCCAAAGAAAAAGTGCAGTCAGTCATCCGTAACTATTTGAAGTTACTGTGGCTTGCTGGAGACCAATGTCAAGCCTGCTATTCGATCCAAGTGGCGGAAATTATCTCAAGGATTCCTTTTGCTGCAAGACAGTACCAACTCACGCATGGCTGGGAACAACAAGACTTATCTGCAGAAACTAAAGTTTGAGATATGCGCTATATTTTCCTTATTCGCCAGATTATGCATCATATGATTACTATCTTTTTCTGGATCGCAAAAAACAACCTGGGAAAAATAATCGCACTTCTCTGTCATAAAGGCTCGGAATCAGATTCAATGATCTTACCACTGTGTGGCAAAAGCAAGAATTAAAATGACTTGGATGGATGAAATTGTATGTAAATTATTTTATGTGGTCGTCGATTCAATGCAGAGGACGACGTGAAAGAAAAAATGGACGAGCGGTTGAGATCACAAGACAAAATTTTATGTTCTGCTGGAATCGACGCACTTACAGGCAGGTAGGGCAAGTTCGCTGAAAAGGGAGGTAGATTACACTGAGAAATGACATCATCAGTTTTGTTAAGATTCGTTCCATTTTATAATATACTCTCCCTCGTAATATATATTAATGTAGTAACAGAAAGAGTAAATAATAAAATAACTAAAAATGTATAATTAACTTTAGTTGTCGTTAAATCTTCGACAAACTGTCCTGCGGGCAAAAAACTACAGTGATAAATAAATAGACACCCTGTTCTTCGGTCATTTATTTATTGCACAAAAACTAGTTGTTACACGTATTTCTTACACATCCACATCAGAACTTTGTTGCCGCGCCTTTTGCTTTCTGCAGAGCTTTAACCGTTGGGCATGGAATCAAAGAGTTGGGCGATCTTAGCCTGTGGAATTTTGATCCACTCGGTATGCAAACATTTGAAAAGTTCTGCCCGGGAAGCAGGTTTTATGAATGTTTTCTCACGGCACGATCAAGCATACTCCAGACGTGTTCAATAGGATTCATATCGGGTGACTGACTGGCCCATGGTAGTTCCTGGATGCCATATTGTGCCCGCCAGTCTGCGTTCTTCGAGCCGTGTGACAAGGAGCACCGTCCTTCATGAACAGAATGGATGTTTTGTCAAGAATCCCGCTGGAAAATATTAGCAAAAGACCCTTCTCCAATTTGGCGATGTATTTTTTGCATTAATGTTACGCCCACACATTTCACTAGCTCTGATCGCCCGGTGCTCCAAATGGCACCCCACATCATAACAGAAAATCCACCATGCTTGACTGGGTTTGTTGCAGTCGGCTCATGCTGAACTCTTATCTGGATTTTCTCCAGGCCCATATTAAGAAAACTGAGCAAAAGACGACTCATCTGAGAAACTCAAAAGGCGTTCCATTAGGGGAGTGTTACCGAGTGACTAAATACGCGAAAGATTTACTATTGAGAACTGATGGGAGATTCTAGAAATGAGATGTTTATGCCCACCAGAGACAGTTTAGTAGCTGTGAAGAACGAGAAAAGCACATCATTAGGAAGAAAAACTTTTCGCTAAGATTTAAACGAACCAAATAAATTTTCTCAACATTTTCTACCTACCATGTCACCCAATCACTTAATGAACCTTCACAATTCAAATGTGTTGGAAATCTCAGCCAACCTAGCAAGCCCCACCATCTCAGTCGCCCAGTGTTTCCTCGTTGAAAATCACTCAATTCATCAGTTTCCCAGTGGTATCAGGTATTCGAGGCATGTTTCTTCAAGATGAGAATAAGTTACTGCAAACAATAATGTAAAATATAAGTGCACATTCACAGTTATTTCTATGAAAAAACAAGAATAAACCTGAAATGTGGAGTGTCTATTTACTTATTGGGTGTCACTGTATAGGTGTCACTTTTTATTTTCTTATTAATGCTCAATCCGGTGTTATTCTTTTTAATATCATTTTTGAATAGCTCTACCCAAATACGAAGATTTCCAAATAAAAATAAAAATGGACTCTCAATTGAATATAATTACAGAAGTTTAATGTCCAGACCAAAGAACTCAATTTTGCAATTAAAACTGAATTGACATCATATTAATGTAGTAATTGAACAAGTACTTTTTACCTCTTCAAATAATAAATATCACTACACTAGGAAAGAACCAAATTACCACAAACAAACTGTCCTGCGGCAGAAAAACAGAAAGTCATTTTTTTCTTTTACATGAAAGTTGAACCCGAAATTCTTCTTTTTATTACCGGTAGTTTGATGGTAATGTCATTTTTTGAATTGTTCGATATTACCGGGATTCTTCTCTCTTCCTTCTTTTTGATTTATTTGAGGATGGGGTCTTCTAATGAATATTTTGTTTTGTTAATAAAATATCTTTAAGTTAAAATTGTTTTTAAAAAAGGGCATACATATTTTTTAAATCATCCTTTTATAAAAAAAAAAGTATCCACATTCTTTTTCTAAATCTTCCAATTTTAAACTGATTCGTTAGTTTTTATTTTATTAATTAATAAAATGTTGGGTTATTATCTAGTTTGTAATTGATTAAAATGATCAATACTAACAGAAATAACACGAACGAGCAGTACGATTAGAATATGGGAAAAAAAAACATAACTCAAAATGGAAAAATGGAAAAAATTTCAAAAAGAAAAAAATTACCAAAAAGAATCATTAAAAAAGAAGCTCTAGCTATAAAATCGAAAGAAGAAAACTTACTAAAAACCATCAACTGAAATATCTGAAACTATACATAGTTAATTACATATATAAAAAATTAATAATGCAATGAAGTGGACAACAGCAAAGAGTCAGTAATTTAAGAGATATGTTCTAATGTTCTAGGGACTGATGATAAATTCAGAACCTAGAGGCTTGAAAAGTTAATTTTTATTTTTTGAAAAGTGTATTTAATTTTATTGAGTAGATTTTGTTTCACTGGAAGAAGACAACAACCTCAAGAAATCATAAAGAAGAAAGAGAGAAAAATCCCGATAATATCGAGGAATTCAAATGATATAACCATCAATAAAATTAAAAGAAGAAGAACATCGGACTCAACATTCATGTAAGAGAAAGACATGACTCTTGTTTTTCTGCCCGCAGGACAGTTTGTTTGTGGTGACTTGGTTCTTTCCTAGCTTAATGATATTGTTTAATTTATTTTATTATTTGAAGAGGTAAAAAGTACTTGTTCAATTTCTACATTAATATAATGTCTCATAAATTCAGAAGAACATAGCAACCAGAAAGGGTTTAAAAAAAAAGAGAGAAAAAAATAAACTGGTTCATAAGCATATCTTTATCAACGCTTTCTAATAACTTAAACAATTAACTCTTAGAAGAAACAAACATACATTAGTTCTCTTCCTTCTAAAGAGTAAAAAAAATATACTGAAAATTACCGTAATTTATTTGTTCATATTTCATTCATATGCACAATGTTAACGATGCGATAATTCAATTCTTATGTTTGCATTCTGAAGGTTTTATTATCTTTCAATTTTTATTCATCAGTACATTCCTTTACAAACATCTGGCGTCGATAACACCACAGAATAAAAAAATATAAGAAATAAGTACACTGAGTTCCTGTTGTATGCAGCAATAGTTGTTCCTCTTATCCTATCAAAGTTATTTTTATTCCACCGAATGACACCCTCATTGAATAAGACACACAGATGAATAAATAATCACGTGACAGCAATACACTCAAAGCAGGCTATGTCGTGACTACCGAGAGAGAAGGCCTCCGCAATGAAACTTAATACATTCTTACATCATCATTGATAGTACAAATTCAGGGCTTATTATTGGTAGAAATGCGAATAACAATGCACTAACGTTTCAGTGCAGAGGCCTTCTCTCTCGGAGGTCACTGATTATGTCAACCATCATTTTAAACAATAAGATGCGGGACGACCTTCGCAAAAGTAATATTATAGCAACTGGACCAGGTAAAAGAGTTCTATGTACGAGGCGTGTTTTTGAAGTAAGTACCATTTTGATATTACAAAAAAAACAAGGGTAATTTTAATACCTTAATTTTTATATGAAAGCCTGGACCTTAATCTACTTTTCAACGTATTTTCCATCTACCCTAATTTTTCGAATATAACGCGCTATCAATTATAACACGCACCCTATAAACCTACATGAATTGTAAAAAAATTCGACTATAACGCGCACTCAAGTATAACACGTACCCTACGGTAGTTATTATAATTGCCCTTTTGATTTGCCTAATGGTAAAAAAAATATGATACGAAATGGTTTTTCTAAAATAAATTTTTATAAATATTACAAATTAAAAAATAAAGTACCTAATAACAATTAAAAACCAATAAAGTCTTCGTCTTCACTATCGGAATGAAATAGTTCCATCCATTCAGCTGATTGCGCTGCAACTTGCGGTGGTAGTTCTTGAAATGGAGGCTCTTGCATCGGGGCTGTTCTTATGCTGGCGATTCTACTTCTTCGATCGCTTCGTTTTCTGGAGGCAAAAGCTTTGCTTTCCGAAACCCATTCACAATCGTATTTACACTAATCTTCTGCTATGCCTCCGTAAATAATGGGGATAAAGGGTTAATCTTGGCATCCTTCGAACACTTATGGCATGTATAATCATCATGGAAATTTTCATTCAAATCTAATCATTGGATCCGAAGATATTATCGATTTTTAAAAACGTTTTTTCTCATTGCCGATGCACCTTTAAAAATATGAATCCGAGTATAACACGCACTCGAGTACAGCGCGCAGGGCTTCTTGTAACTGTTTTTGACTGCAAAATGGTGCGTGTTATATTCGAAAAATTAGGGTATTTTAATGCACTTATCGTATCCTACGACCGTCTTCTGAATACCATCCTCATAGTAACCGGCCGCCTGATTTGCTAATCACTCCAGCACGGTTACAAGTATTATCGACTCGCTTAAAATTTATACCAACAGAATCTAGTTTAAACAGCAAAATTTTCTAAATCAAAGGATTTTCTAAAACCGAAGAAAACAATATTCCCGTTTAAATTAACGAAATTAAACAATTCTGAAGGAGCGAACTAGACTCATTGTTTCTACGAGGACATTATGAGGAATTCTCGTAGTAAGGACGTTATGAGGAATTTTGGCGCTTTTGGGCCCCAACTAGCTAGGAAAGAAAAAACCTAGTAATATATTTTGCAGTTAAAATCTATTTTTGCGCCTTTGTAAAATTAGCGCCTATACCCGGGGCCACGTTAGCCATAGCCTCATACATCTCTGGTTAATGTCGAGAGACTTTTAGTCCTTTATTTGGCGGTTGGTAAGCGAATATCAAAGCCATTACAATAGAAATTTTACTTTTTCACTAGGGATTCATCGGCCTCGGAGGCTCAGTGGTTGCGTGATCGCCGTTGATGTCCGAGGACGCGGGTTTGACCCCGGCCGAGGACGACGAGGATTTTTTCAGAATCAGGAAAATCTTGATATCACGCACTTCCTTCGGAAGGGAAGTAAAGAAGTTGGCTCCGTGTAGTCGTTTGGCGGCTGCATGTTAAAGAACCCTTGCGAGGCAAAATTTGCGGCCCCTTTAATGCCGTCCTGAAATGACCATGGCAGTTGAAAAGGACTTTAATACCAAACAAACCAAACCAAACCACTGGGGATTTCTTTAGTGACCACTGAAATGCAAATTATTTTTTATTCATTGTATATATTCTTGGGGATAAAGAACGATAAATTAATGGTCTTCTTGCGCTACAGTAGCTTATCTCTGTTCAGTATCGTTTTGGTTCGCCATAAATTATTCTACATAGCAGCGATTCAATGAGGCGCTGGAACTCTTTTGTTTCGAAGATAGCTTTGCTGTAACAAAATATCCTGCAACTGTATCAGCGAGGATGGGGAGAACAGACTATTCCGATTTGCCGACATTTTTCAGAGAATTCAGTACAAGAGACTGTGGCGAAAAGGAGATGTTGGAAAGCTTCTTCTGTATGGTATTTCTAGGTGACTTTGGAATCTGTGAGACATTATCATCTATAAATAGGTAGTGACCAGCAGGATAATAATATCCCGTGTCTCAAAATGATTTGAAGTATTACAACATGTTCCATGATGAGTATAATAATACCACTGATCGAATATCCGCTAAAATATTTTAGAAAATATTCTTAAGTTTATTTACAATACCAGTAGTTCATAGGTTGCGACATTAGTGCAGCTAATATTGGTCAATATATTCGACGCCCCTACCCTCCCCCAGATCATCAGATATCACGCCCAGTGATCTTTTTTTATGGAGGAACGTGAAGGACACTACGTATAATCCACCACTCCCCCAAGGCTTCGTGAACCGAAAGATCGCATTCGCGCTGTGGTGCTGCAGAGTTGAATTACCCATTGACATATGCAGCCTAGTGAAGGAAGCGCACACAGAACATCTGAGACTAGACAGCTTCATATTGCCCACTAAGAATTAAACTTAAAGAATTTCATTACATATGTCTAAAATTATAACTTGTATTGACATTTTATCATGATTTTTAAAAGGTTCGCAAGTTTGAAATATTTTTGAAATGGTTTCTATCATCAGAGAAGCTTCCGAGAAATGACTGTTTTTTCATGTTAAGTTCAACAACACTTTAATTCAGGCAGGTGGGGATTGGACTTTTCACTTCAAATCATAAATCCATTAAAAAAATAGAAAACTGATATCTTATACGATTACGATAGTCTGCTATTGGTTCTTTTTTTTTTTTTTAATATGTTTCGGCCTATTCGGTAAGCTGTTCACTTTCGAACTTTTCTTGATGACACAGATGTTGACATGTGTTTTTATCGAATAAAATGGCTTAATGAGTAGTTTACTGATTTTGTTGTTGCTCTTATTAAATTTAATTATTACGCTTTGATCGCACCGGTTCTTCCTTATATAGTGGGATGGAGATATTTCTCCGTGATATTTGGGTGCTAATAAATTTATGACAGAATTTCCTCATATTGGCAATGACTACCTTGGAATTATAATTTATGATAATTATGGTTAAATGGTCTAAATCAGGGGTGACCAATCTTTTTTTATCTAGGGCCAAGATATTATTTTATTGAATTTCTGAAGGTTTTCAGGGGGCCAACAATTTGTAATTCAGATACATTCAAATATTTTATGAAGCGTTAACCAAGTACAATCTTACTGGTTATTAAGATTTTACAGTAAATAGTTCATTTCGCGGGCCGCATAAATTCCTTTGGAGGGCCGCATTTGGCCCGCGGGCCGCAGGTTGGTCACCCCTGGTCTAAATGGTCTAATGGTTAAATGGTTAAATGATTTATGGTTTAATGGTCTAAACCAAAACATGTCTGAGTTACCTGGCGAAATGATGGGATTTTAATTATGACTGTTCTCAGACCAAAGTTTCTTACAAGCAAAATACGCGAACTTACGTACCTAAAACTTTTTCACTAATTTGGTGTCAAATTATGACACGTTAATCGCAAATTAGATAAGCTCTTCTCATGAGTTCCTGTCCTCGTTAGTAAACTATTTTTGTTTTTAAGGTGGTGTTCTGAAAATTTTTACCTTTGTGCAAGAAGCAAGGACGTAGAACTTCTGATATCATCGTTGTAAAAGTCCGAATTTTGGAGCTGAAAAAATGTTTCCATCTCAGTTATCTCCTCTTCATCACTACTGAAATGTCTGCTCATTTCATTCGTTTCTGGGTAGTACTAAATGGGCACACTGTTTTTGTACCATCTCAATTCCTAAATCGTCTCGGTTCGTAAAATGTCATTTCAAACCAATTTGCTTCTTCGCAAATTCAGTTCAACATAACTTTATTTAAATAAGGTAGAAAATAGTATGCTATTGCTTATTTATCAGCACTGTTTCCGGATTGACAGTTTGGTCTGCTAAAAATCTTTTCAAAAATCTTTTATATGTTGCCACTACTTTTCAAAAATAGTCAATTTTGGATAGACAGAAGCACATAGATGATATCGAAAGAGAGTCAAGCTAATGTTAGAATTTAGGATTTATTAGAAAATGGAACGAACCTTAACCAAACCGATAATGTCATTTCTCAATGTAGTAACCACTCTTACCATGTATTTGTGCAACCTGTCTGGAAGTGCCTGGATTCCAGTAGAATAAAAGTACTCTTACCGTGTTCTTGTGTGGCACAGATGTATATTTGTGTGGTCGTATCCTGGAAACCACTCGTGCACCATTTTCTTCTGATGCTATTTCGTCAAAACCGTAGCTGATGGACACTTCTGACGCTAACATTTTGTCAATACGGCGATTTTATCGAAGCAGATTACCCATGGCTTCGAGGTTTACCGGCGTCACTGTTGTCTTTTCTCTTTCCGGCTGATCTGTGTCATGTACGAAAGCGACGTCTTTCTTGAATTTTTCAACCCAATTGTAAAACTGAGCCATACACATGTAGAATTCACTATACGTCTCGGATAACTGCTGATGGATTTCTGTTGGATTCTCGCCTTTAGCATGTAAGAAACATATAACTGGTCATACTTCTAAGTAAGTTTCCAGTGAAACGACATTTTTCGAAGCGTTCAGTAGGTCAAGTTAGATAGGAGACACCAGAAAGCGCGCTGCATATTCCTGGTCTCATTTTGTATTCATCCAAAGCGTATATTTTGATCTATCCAAGGCGTTTCATTGCATGGCTATTATTAATAACTTGATTTATAAATTGAACATTGCGGGAGACCGGCGGTTCCCAAATTTTGGTCATTTTTTGTTAAATTAGAGGAGAAAATGAAATTTGATATTTACCATGCTAATACTTAAAAAAGCAACTCCCGTCATCAATACTGCTGTTATTCGGTTTTGATGCCAGGTGAAAATTGTATGCTCCTTGGCGAATTTCTCTTCTGACTAATGAATTTAAGAATTTATTAAGTTTGGGGACCGCTGCTATAGGCTTTTCTTTTAATACACGGAACTTTTGAGCATTAAGCACTTCCCTCAGGTTGTAAAGTACAAAACAATAAGATAGCATAAAAAATAGTAGAATTTCCAATGCAAATGTCATTCTGTACAATTGAAATAAGTGTGTTTACAGGGTTTTTCTAAAGGTAGTTACTATATACGTTAACACAGTTAGGGGATCGGAACCCTACCCTTGCCTGGGCTATGGGTGAGAAAAATGATGTAACGTAATATCAATTAGTTTATTGACACGTGAAAACAACACTTACAAAAGCTGCTTAAAGTGTCCACCAGCCATTTCCTCATCACTTGCCTCATCACAGCAGTTGGCAAAGTCAGGATCAATTGCATACTGCTGTAGATACCATTGCACGAAGGCCACACGGGGCTGACAATCATTGACGTTCAGTGCCTGGACCCGCTGAAAATGATATGGTGCAAATGATGTTCATGGGCAACGCTCCACACGGTTATTTGATCCACATCCACGTCTTTTTGTCATGTGCATTCATTCTCAGAATTTACCAGTGTGATCATTTATCTTCCCCATAGCCGGACAATCATACGGTTCCGGCTATGGGGACCCCCCCCCCCCATGCTATGGTAAAAATTGTTTGTTTTGGTGTCCCATAACTGTGTGTAATGTTTGGTAACTATCTTTAGAAACACTCGAATAAATCTAGTTATAGAGTGGAGCGTTGAACACTGTTCTTTCTCCATCGGAAATTATCTTGAGATGTGTAGCCTATTTAGGATTGTTTACTTAGGCCTTCATAATTTCCATATCCTGTGCGTTTGCGGATGGCGTCAAATTACTCAAGAAAATTTAGGCTCTATCTGATCTTTGTATTCAACAACAGTTTATTAGACTTGTTTCGCGGGCTAGTGACAATGATATGACCACAAATACCGATAAGAGCTGGAAGATACGAGAATCGCGTTTAATCCTAAGAGTTGACCTCAGCCTAAGGCTATACATATATTCCATTATAAAATAATCGATGTATCTATTAAATGATTTGAAAAGTTAACGGCATCTAGGAATCATAATTTCATGATCTTATCTTTTAATGGCTGAATCATGAATTTAGTTTTATGAATTTGTAAAAAATTTATATGGCATTTTTTAAAATTTTTTCTTCGTTTTTAAACTCTTTTGTGGTAACTGATACGAGATAGGAAACGCCGGACATGCTTCATTTGTTACACGTTTTTCCTTTCTTATTGGAAGGATATCCAATTCTTTTTCCTTTCTTATTGTCTAATAATGGACGGGCAAATCCAACCACAGTCTTTTCTTATTGGAAGGTAAACTAAATTTTGCTATTTAGACCTGGGAAAAGGTTACATTTTTATAAACCACTATCTTTGGATAATCCTAAAAATAAAGTTCTTTATCATCTTTGGTCTATGTTGATTTCTCGCTTTTGTCTGGTAAATATATTATCCTTTTTTTATGTTAAATTCTGATAAATTTCTCATTCCTCATTATTCTTTATCTCACGACGCGATTCTTGCGCAAACGCATGAAATATCATGACATTCGACAGATGGTTGGAATTTATTTTAACAATACTAACCCATTTGCTTTCTTTCATTTAAATGTTTTGTGTGTTTTATATTTTTAAATAAGAAACTGGCTATGCTCGTAGGAGTGGTTTTAGTACGATATTTCAAAGTCGTACAATATAAAATTAAATTTAAAAAATAAAAAGGTAAGATTCAAGCGATTCTTCAGTGCCATTCATTTCACGTTCTCACTGCCATCTATTGCCGTTAAAGGTAGTGAAATGGTAATTACTGCCTTCTGGAAGACACTTCTTGTAACGAAATACGTCCATTCAACAACAACATTCGATCGTTTTCAAAGGAGGGATGGATTGGGTGACGAGGACACTCTTCCCCAGAGAAAAAGGGGAAGGGGTCACACCAGGGATCAGTTAGGCCGAGCTAACGGACGACGGGGTAAGATCAATTCCATGGAGGCGCCTCCGCTCGGATCACATTTCTTCTCCCGCACAATGGGGAAGCACGTTCTGTGAAACCGCGCCCGCTGCCAAAACGGTGTAATAACAGTTTTAGATTAGGTCAGGCATTTGGCACACAATCGATGAAGGCGTCATTTTACTGGTCTTCAATTTCAAAAAATTCAATATAAACAAGAAGGTGGAATCTAATTAAAATTAAGGCTGCGCTACTGTCTCGTTAACTAATTGAAGTTTACTGTGATCATTACTAATGGAGATATTTTAATTCATTTATAAACATATACTCATTTAAACAGAACTGAACGACCTTAGTTTGTTTCCAAAAACATGTGTGACTCCAAGTGTGATACGGCTATTTTCAATAAGGAGACGGTGTATATATTCGGACTATTTATTCCCAATTTATCAGTTAATATTGGACAGTTTTATTTAAAGATCAACAGATGCAATAAATTTCGGTAAAATAGGATTTTGATACATAAGGAAACATGGATATAAGTATTATTTTATGAATAAGAAAGACAAAAAATTTGAATAAAATAAAACAAGACAAACTGCGTGAAGAAATATATCGGATGTGAACAAAATGGTCACAAAAATAAACTGGAAAGGTGGAATGGTGCATTCACACAGACTTCCCAGATTATCATAAAAAGAAAGTAGAGTAATTTTTTTTTGGTCGAGATAGGGAAGGGTAGCTGTTTATAAAAAAAACAAACCGTGATAACTCAAAACTGGCTCAGCAGAAGGAAACAATTTATTTACACAAGTTATTCGTCTCTGCGAGAGGAATCCGTACATGTCGAATTTATTGACTTTGGTTCGCTATTATGAATGCTTCTACCATTTCTTCATTTTTAGAAAAAAATTCATATCTCTAAAAAGGCTTAACCAATTGTCATAAAAATACGTCAGAGCACAGTTTAAGGTACCCTCTAACAGTGTATTAATTTCATTTGGTTCTGCTTTATGCCGTTTAGGAGTTAACTGCTCAATATTATCACAGACATGGATGGATTTTTTTTTTCTTCAAACTTTCAACATCATATGAGTTTTTAAGTCGATTTCATAAAAAAAAAATTCTGAGTTGGAGGACCACTACTCTTAGTGAGTGATCGGCCAAAAAACCCTCAATGGTTATAATAATATTTTAAAGAGGACTTTTTTTTAACGAGTGATTTAATAAACAACCGCGTAAACCGAGGCAAACATGTTTATTAACTTGGATAAAGTATTGAAAAGCAAAAGAAAGTTCTCTTTGAGGAAAAATTCTAACTTCTTGAGACACGGAAGGAGGTTTTTCACTTCTTTTTTAATAAAGAAAGAGGGAGAGGATAATGCATTTGGATAGCGCAGAAGAATATCCAACCGAGCAGGGTTTCTGTGCTTTTGCCGACTGGAATGTTGCCGGACAAAAGGGGAGGAAGGGCGAAAGAGGAGCGCTCGGCGAGCGACCGTTTCCTTGACGCACCCGAGGTCCAATGGGTGCGCCGGGGACCAATCCCATTTCCCGCCAACAGAAGGGGGGCCCAAGGGGTGTTTTAGCACGTGAGACTTGTCCCGTTCGCTTGTTTTCCAACGTAGCCCTACCAGTCATCCCGGTCTTCCCGAATTCTAATGGCTGTGACCTCGGTCGCCCACCCCATAACCACTTCACCCTCCGGAGCGACTGGTTCAACTCAACTGGAGGCCGCCATTTTTCGGTAGTTTTTGCGGGGTTGGTTTGAAGGGCTCGAGAGGCCGGGGTCACCGTCGTCGAGCTTCCGAGTGAGGGGGCTTCGTGTTTGCATGGGAACGCGACAAGACGGCAAACGTACTAGGAAAACCAGAAGGGGAAAGAAAAGGGGGCATAAAAAAGAAAAGCCCAAAAGAAGGAGGGCGAAGGAGAGATGAAATTCTGAAAAGCTCCCGTAATTGTCAGCTAGAAGAAAAAAAAAGAGAAAAGAAATCTCGATTTCTTCTGGAAGACGAATGATTTGGGTCGTGGGTTCGTGATCGGCGACCCTGCACGCATCATGATGGATGTGATGACTAAGGAATCTGGTTGTTCTGGTGATTGATGGCGAAACGACCGACGGTAAAAGGGAAAAGAAACCGGGTTAAATGACACCCGTTCCAAGAACCAAACTAAACTTTGCGTTGCCTTTGCCGAGGACTTTTCTTTTAATCCTAGACTAAAAGGAAACTGACTTTCAGACCATTCCTAAGTTGGTGCGATTTTTTATATCTCAATAGTTGTAAACGGGGAGGAATATGGAGTTAGGTCTAAAGATAGGGTTCATGGAATAAACTTACTAAAATTTTAAGCAAGTACACAGAATTAACCAAATCCAATGAAAAATGTTTATTGAAAACATTCATTAAAAACTCAGATTAATCTAAATCAGTCTCGTTAAGTTGCTAAAATATTTTGTTTTTCATTTTTAAGATTTAAATGAATATAATGCTTAAAAATTAATGTCCATGATATTTTGTTTTTCCTTAAATTCGTATTTTAATGATTCTTGATGGTTCCGATTATTCAAATCGTCAAACTACATTTGTTCATCAATATGAACCAAAAATGTTTTTCTCTCTCTCTCTTCTTTGTATTTACCCTATAACAGTTTTCTTCTGTTTTGTACTAAATTACAATTTATGATGTAAACACTTTTCTTAGAAGCAAGCTATATTTTGATTCCGGTAACCATCATTCCAGGTCCTTTCTATTCAGATCCACTGAAGCAGACAGAAGAATGCGACAGCTACTGAATGGGTCTAGAGAAATTTATGCCAGGCCTTCTATGAGCACGTTCTAGCACGTGCGATGTTACCATAGCGACCGTCGATGTTACTGTGGTTGCATAAAAACTAGTTACCGGTTTACAAAGTCCCTTGGGCGTGCATTTTTTAACGTGGACGACTCCTTCCAACAACAAGGCGATGACTGCGTCACTCTTCTCCCTGAAACGGCATTCAACTCACTGTGGCAACCGTTCGTGATTTATTTGCCTAAGTTGTTCAAGTTCACCGGTAACAAGGACCTTGGGATCATTCACGCACTTCGTCTTTTCAGTCAACAAAAATAACTCGACCGGAAATTTCAACCCTTTTCTTCACGTAAAAATAAATCAAAGGTTTTACAGAATCAATTAGACGTCTTCCTCAAAAGGACAAATAGAATAACCAAAATGTGGTAGCATGGTTGTCCTAGCGGAGCCAATTTAGTTGCAACATATGTGGGTGGCCCTTCAAAAAACGTTTGTTGATCTCCCACAGATATAGAGAAAGTTCTACACGATAAGGATTTTTTTTTTATTTAATTCGCCATGAATTAAACTGCTAGCACGCCCCACAGAGTCTATACTGCCGATATAATATAAACTCACAAAACTGAACTAACCCAAGTTATCACAATAATCTAACAAAAGTGTAAGAAATTTTATTGTTCTAGTAGGTACGTAATGAATAAACAGTGACGATGGAAATCAATATTAACCTACACCATAGTACTGGATCTACCATTGTTTCTCAGGGGGGAAAATCAATGCAAAATCTGTGCTGCATATACATTTATTTCATCGCGATCTACAGTGAATGTTAAAACTGAGAACCATTTTGAACCAAGCACAATTATACTTGATGAAAATACGTTCTTTGCAGCAACGCGTTCCAACAAATCAATGAAGATGGATGCAATGATGCTGCGAATGATGTCTTTTAATGAGATAATGGTCTTCGCATTGTTTTCGTATGCATGCTCATTGAAATAATACGAAGAAATAAATCTGGTATCGTTAGATCAGGAGATTGAAGTGACCATAGTCTACGTGAGATTTCCTAAATTTCTGAACTAAACGGTATATTGTTCATTTATTCGGCACATCTTGAGATTCAAACTGTTTGAACACTATTAAAAGGCTT